>JAODYD010000027.1:621-269847 GCA_026262445.1 Bipolaris bicolor
AGAGTAAAAAAATAGATCTAGTTAGTAAAGATAGCGACTTACTAAGTAGTCTAGTATATCTAGATATTCTACTACCTCTATAGAAGCGTATTTGTCTATTATACTACTATAATTAAAAATTATAATAACTTATATTCTCTTTATATATTATTCTCTAGTCTTTAATCTTATATCTATACTTTATATTACTCTAAACTAAATTAACTACTATTCTACCTACGCTAGTAAATAGGTACGCCTCTCTCTATACTAGTATTATATAGAGTAGAGTTAGGTCGTATAGGCCGCGGGTAGATGTAGAGTAGAGTCGCATAGGCTAGATCTTAAGGCTATAGCTATAAATAATAAAGACGCCCTTAAGACCTATTTTAGAGTCTAGAAGACTTAAGCTAAAGATTTTAAGGCTATAGCTGTAAAGAACAACGTTGCTTTGTAGGCGTCTACTAGCCTACAAGATCTCTTCTTAGAATAATCTTCTAAGCTGCTACTTATAGCTACTGCTAAAATAAGGCAGAGCTGCTTAACCTTAGTAGATATAGGATAAATAGGGCTGCTACTTATAGGGTAGCTAACTTAGCACCGCGCGCTCTTAAGTTAGAAACGCTAGGTATATTGACTTACATAATATATAGAATTGTAGCTAGCTACTATATATAGAAAATTATAGTAAGTAACTATAGACTATAGTAGATTATAGTAAGTTGCTAGCGTTTACTATTTACGGCTAATATACTGTCTGACTTAGGGGACCGCGCGCCTGCAAGTTAGAATCCTCTAAGCTAGATATATCTATAATTATAATATAGATTATAGCTGCTAATTCTTATATATAGTAGATGGTAGTAAATAGTAGTCTATTATAGTCTATAATTAATTAATTAATAATACTTTTTAAAACTTATTTTTAATAGATGCCTAATACCTACACTCTATTCAACCCTGACTCTAGAATAGTACCCTCTAATAAGAAATATACTATTTCTTTGTGCTATAACTAACTAGCGTACCTTCTTCTCTAAAGCGATACCTTACCTAAACGTTATCCTAGGAAAGACGTTAAGGTTAGCTACTAAAGGTTTATTACTTAATGTCGCGCTCGCCTTATAAGTATTTCTAGACTAGTCCCTTCTTAAAAGTATAGAAGAATAGAGCTAGCTAACTTGCGTTTCGCTGACTTATTTAGGTTTTTTGCCTAAATAGTATACTTAGGCGCTTCTCCTTATTAGCCTTGCCTTCGATCCGCTCTCGCTGCACCTGCCGTGTTAACCAGGGTCTGTAAATCTCTCTATAAATAGTAAGAATCGCTGCTACTGCTAGGCATAATACCTTTTGCTATCTATACGAAATCTTTTCGTTACGTATAAACTTTCCTTATTCGCTAGTCTCCTCCTATAATCTACATAGAGTCTAGGGCATCTAGCATCTATAATAGGCTGTAAAAGGCTTAAACGACAGCTGACCTAGCTACTGCAGCTTAGCCCTTATAGTGTCGGCATATTGCGGATAATGGGTGCAATTCTTAAAGTTATAAGTACTTACTTCGCGATAGCTAGCTATATATAAAGAATATATACGCGCCTAGCACTAGACGCATTCTTAGAGACGCTATAGCTACTTCGTGGACTACTCTGTAAGCTATCGCCGCTAGGACTAGATCTAGAACTCCTTAAGTGCCACTGCTCGCCCAAGATTATAGCTCTTGTCCTGCTTACAAAGCTCTGCTTCCATAGGCGTTAGCTGCTTAGTGCCGTAAGGATTCACTATACACACGTTATATAGCTCTTCTTCTAGAGTATAATGCTTTTAGTCTTCTCTGCTATCTATGTACTAGTTAATAGCGATTCTTCGACACTGCTCGCCGCCTAGAAACGCCTTTGTATAATCGTTAAGACAGTATAGGAGGGCGCGATAGAGGCTACCTATTTTAGTTCGCTAATACTCCCTTAGGACATAGCACTCGCTGCGGAGGCCGGTGCGGTCTGTGCGACCGCTTTCCTAGACGAACTCGTGTAGTTAGAAGGGCATCTATAGGTAAATTACGGCCTAGACACTAGGCGCGTTTAGCTCTAAGCCTAGTATACTAGTAGTAGCGTATAGCTTCTCGTCCTCTGCCGTGATAGCTCGCACGCGACGGCTCTTCTCTTTCTCTAACCCTATAGCACTATAGAAGGCCGTACAACCAAGAAGCTCTACTACTAACTTAGTCTACTAAACACTTAGACAAAACATAATAATCTGTATATTAGGTCTAAACTTGCTTTCTATCTATCTTACTAGATTAGTTAGGGTATCATTTAGCTTACTACGCTTATAGTCTATAACTTAGTAGGAGAGGTTCCTCCGCGTGGTGCTTAGCGCGCGGCATATATACACGTTTTCCGCCTGTACGCCTGCTACCTAGAAGAAGGCGTATTACCTTAAAGGCAGCAGCATAGCCGTAAGATAGATAACCTACGTGTTCTTATTATCAAGACCGTATAGCTCTAGCATCTCAGGCCGCTAGTTCGCGTGGGTATCTAGTAAGTAATAACACTTATTAACTATAAAACGATCGAGTTGACATTGCATACAGAGCTAGTTCACAAAACGGCTAAAGGCTAGAGAGACTACGCTCTCTAATATTACTAACACAATTCTAGTCTAGTAAGGGGGTCTTATCCTAGTCTATCTAGCGTATAGAATGCCCTGCTTTTTACAGCGGTCTTTAAAGTTATGTAGCATAGCGTTTAGTAGCGCAATAACTACAGTAACGCCGCCTGGCGACAAGACTGCGGGCAGTAGGAACAACAACGACTTTCCTAAGCTAGTAGGCATAACCACCAGCACGCGTAGCCGCTAGGCCAGGATAGGATAGAGGGCCTTTACCTATTAGGTTTGCAACCTAGCGTCTAGCTTGCGAAGTAGCTTCCGCAAGGTCTCCTCTAGGTTAGCTTTAGCGAGCGCTAACTAGCGTTAAAGCTGCTTCTTCCGCTATATAAGCATCGCTGCAGACGTAGACAAAGTGCTACCACAACCTTACGCAGCCAACTCAAATTCTAGTATACAGTACTAATCTATGCTTACACAGCGGAACTACTATCGCTTACGCAGTATTTAGAAAGGAGATTTAAGCGTAAGACGGCCGTAATTTAACTCCTCTATTTGCTAGGTATAACTAGACTATAGCTCCCTCGCGTCTTTCTAGGGCGCATCTACATTCTAGTACAGCGTTTCTAGAAACTCCCTCGACTCTTTCTTGGTAGCTAGCTTATAGTGGATAGCTAGGTAGGCGTAACGCCACGTACGAGTTCCCAGGGCGACGCCTATATACTCTATAGTATACTAACGCAACACGCGACGTACACGATTAGTATCCTAGTATCTATCTAGGTTAGCTAGGCGGCGCCTTAGCTCTATGTCCTACTCCTTATCTTCTCCGCCACTATCTCCGCTACTGTCGCTCGCCAACTCTTATAGCTCTTCTCGCGGCGGCTCCTAAAGGAAGTAGGTACTCTGTATCACGCCATAGTATAGTCTTTGCAAGTTATTAATAAACGGCCGAGCTAGGGTTAAGAAGTACATAACTAGCTTGCTTACCTCGCGGGGGAGGTATTAATAGATAGTCTTAACACGCTTGCTAAAACTATACCTCTTGTGATAGGTAGTCGTAAAGGCCATAAGGCCGCCTTCTACAAAGATGCCCTAGTAGCTACTATAAATACTATTCTTATATATAATAGAAGTGATCTCTATGCTATGGGCGGGCACTCTAGTAGAAAGATAGATAAAGACAAAGAGAGCTTCCTTAAATCGTCGAACGCCCTTAAAGTAGGCGCTAATACCGCTATCGCACTATGTCTTATTATCTATCCCGCTGCGAAACTATGTCCGCAGGGCGGGCTCGTAGAGCATACACTAGAGGAGCTAGTCCTCCTAACTAGCAAAGCCGTTAGAGGGGAGCTAGACAAAGCTAAAATACGAACTTATGTTGGCTAGCTAATTAGTAAGCTCTTCTAAGGAAAGTGTAGGTAGTATAGCGCTACCTTTTCGCACCCGGCCTCTATTGTCGATATTAAGCAGCAGGATGTCTTAGAGTAATTGCAGCTGTACCGTCTTAAATAAGCTATATACTATAGTCTAAAGATCGCAGAGGCAGAAGCCTACCTAACCTATGAGAATCTTGTCTCTATCCTATAATACTATACCTAGCGGGGCTATCTGCTAGGCTATTGTTCTTGCTAGTGTTCGTAGTCGTAGTATATGGTTTATGGGGTATATAGGTCTTTTATAGCTTAATAACGCTATCTTATAATAGGAAGATGCGACCTCTAGGTATAGCGGCCTAGGCTGTTCTTAGCTATACTACTTTCGTTTAAAGTCGTAGATATAGACAAACAATACCTTAGATACTATAATAAGGGTAGATAGAATAGATAAAAAATGGTTGGAAGGTATCTATCTACTACCTAAGTGATTAGGTTGAAGCCCTAGAACCGCTATTCTACTAAGTAGTGGGCTTTAGTACTTATTATCTTCTAGCTATTGTATTAAGAGAAGACGCTAGAATATAGTATAAGTTTACGTAAGTATATTAAGTGAGTCTCTCTTCTCTATAATAATCTCTATATATGTCTCTTTTAGTATGCGTAGTGTACTTAACTAGTTATTAAGAAGCGTGTACGGCACTGTCTCTAGGTTCTTTAAGGTTCGTTAGATATAGCATAGAATGCTGATAACGTGTTCGCTATACGCCTTAATTGTAGCTACTTAGTAACTAGTATATATAGGCTTCTTATTAGAATTCGTACTAGTCTCGCGCCGCTCTATTAACTTAAGGGTAGCCTGGCTAGCGTCTCTAGACTAGTAGAACGCAAAGGCGTCTTTAATAGTAATGCGCATAGCCTTACACGCTACGAGCAACGCTAGTTCTTTTAGTTCCCTACGTTACTATATTAGAGGTTTATCGCTAGAGATAAGGCGAGTACGCAAAAGGTCGACCTGTGCCCAGCTACGAAGATAGGTAATCTAGCAAGTGTGCTTAAGCTATAGATTAGGTTGATTTCGCTAATGCTCTTAGATAGTACTTTATACCTCTAGGGCAGCCTACTTAGCCTGTATACGCTGTTTTTCTTCTTAAACTATCTTATAGAGATCTCTAGTGTTACGCTTAGAGGCTAGTCTCTTAATAGTAATATACGCAGGCTAACCTAAGGTCTAAAATAAGTGCTAGTATGTCTAGTTTTTAGCCTAAGGTCGCTTATCTAGCTAGAGAGCCTTCTTCCTTACATCGCTACCTTATTTTTAAGGGTTGATCTATCTATAGGCCTTTCTACAATAGTTGGCGATGCCCTATTTTAACGTATATGTGTATCTGTAGCTAGCTATCTAGTATACTAGTCTGTATGTTTTGGTTACTAGGCTAGGTATAGAGTCCTCTGCTTCTATAGGTAGGCGAAGTTATCTAACTTTCTAGGTAAGATTACCTAACGTCTATACTATGTCTATAACTAACCTTTAGTTAGTAGGAGACACGCTAGGGTAGGAGGACTTTAGATAGGTGCTAATCTGACTAGGTAGAATCGCGATAGCGTAACGTAGATAACAAAGTATTCTAAAGACGGCCTTATAATAGAAGATTTCTATAAATTAGTCTATCCTTTGCGACACTTATACTTATTCTCTTATAAGGAGTAGGAATTAGGGGGATTACGTCTAATATAAAGTACTGTGTGCCGTATAGTAGAGGGGCGTGTATTAGACGCGTTATACCTTACGCATTACTAAAAGCAAATTTAATAGAGTCTTATTAAGCATAACCTTTCTATACCCTCTTATAGTAACTTCTTCTACTATACTACTATAATATCTAATATATCTATCTAGCTGTTATGTCGCGTAGAAGAGCCTAATAGCGGTCCCTAGAGCTTTCCTAGATCTATAGATACCTAGATAGCTATAGAGTACAGCTACTAGCCAACTAATAGAGACTACGATAGCCTGTTTACTAACAAGGCACGGTAGTTCTAGTCTTAGCTAGACGAGTCCGCCGACATAAATAGCGCTAGGTAGCTGTTTCCTAACGCGCAAACGACTAAGGTTAGGAAGCCTATCTTTATTACCTATTCTCTCCTAGCGGCTATATAGCTAATATAGAATACTATAGGCGAGAAAGCGATGCTAGAGACGAGCTAGTAAGGCTTAGTTAACACGGCTAAGGCTCTTTCCAACAATACGCCTATGTCGCCTATGTAGCAAGACGACGCTTTGGTGTAGTCCGCATTACAAGTCTAAGAATTAGATCTACGGATAAATAAGCCTAAGTTGTTAGTCCTCCGTGTGCTAGAGACGCTAATTAGCGAAGATACCTAAGACAACGAAGAAGTTAGTTAGGTGCCGCCGTCTACGTAAAGAGCGCCTTCTTATACGCACAGAAGTAGAAACTTAGCTTATAGGTTAGAGTAGGAGAAAGGATCAAGTTCTAATATACGCCCTACGGCTCTCGATACCTCTAAGTAGGCCTATACTATAATCATACTATTTATACCTAGCTTACTAATCTCTTTAGATAGCAGTTTCCCTCGTAAACGCGCTCGCCTTAGTATAAAGAATACTTCTCCTTCTAATCCTCCCTCTCTTTCTAACTCGCCTAATACTACTTACAGCTCTAACTATCCTAGCCCTGCTCCTACTTCTCTTCTGTCTAAGGCTAACTCTCCCAAGCCTAAGCACCACCTAGGCAGTCTGCCTACCTATGACCCTCCTATTAAAGACGCTAGTAGGGGGCAATAGCCTGTGTATGTTACTAAGGTAACTAATAATAACTAGCGGGCCGAATAACGACGTGGTAAGAAACTCTAGGCTGCGCGAGAGAAGAAGCGAAGCGAACTTAGCCTTATTAAACTAGACTCTAAAGCTATAGCGACTAAATATACTACCTATAGTATTATCTAACTAAAGGATAAGCTAACGATTACGTAGATAATAAAGCAGAAGGTTAATAGAGAGGTAGACTTTTATAGTTTAGCTCTAACGCTCTACTATATAGCTATAATAATTTTAGAGAAAGCGCGAACACTTAGTAACCTATCATCTCTATATAACGCTACGTAGTTCTTATATACTTAGCGAGAATAGAGCATACCGTTCTAGATAAATACTAGTTAGCAACTCTAGCTACACGATGCCCACGTCTATTCGTAGCTAGCTACTAACGCCTCCTAATAACGCGACCTAGATAGAGCGTTCCGCTTTGCCTAGCATATATGCTGCTAATACGAAACTAATCTAGCTGCTATATATATTAGTTCTTAATAGGCTATAGCCCTACTTAGCGTAGTATATGAGTAAAAGACGAAGTAGATTAAGTAGTAAGACTTAATAGTAAGTAGTGACCGTATATAGAACTAATATAGAAAAGGCTGAGTCTGTATCTAAGCGATCTTAGAGCTTAAGAATGTAGTCTACCTAGATGCTACTAAAGAGAAAACAGAGGCCTTCTGCGCTCGCCTTAAATAGGCCACACGCTAGTACACACTAGTGTAAGGTCTAGGCTAAGGCTCTTTACTTCTAATGCTATATAAATAGATCTCTAACTACTAGGTTAAACGGCTTCGCGTAAAAGAGGTTTACCTTTTTATTAGTATAGCGTAACGAGAGCTACCTAACTTAGTAGTAGTAAGTAGGGCGCTAGAGGAATAGCTTAGGCTAGATAGGATTGCTAGTAGACCTATAAGCTAAAAAGAGCTCTTAAGTATTAAAGTGAACATGCAGAAGATAGGTCGTAGAATAGAAGAGGTACCTAATAGCGAGGATAAAGACGATGCGGAGGTAGTTAGGACTTAAGATTCGCCTCTATCGTTCTAAGAGAGTATTACAGTACCTCGTTCTATGCGTTAGATATTATTACTTAAGTTATTTCACTCTGTTCGTAATATTAATTATACTAAATAGACTTATTTCTACCTAGGATACCTTAAAGTTAGCGCTTATAAATTATAGTAAATAAGTAAGAATCTTAGCTAATAGGTGTAAGTACGTAAGAATTATAGTTAATAAATGTAAATTATAGCGCATTTTGTAGTATATAAGTAGATAGTAGAGATAAGTAGTAATAGCCTATGTAAATAGACGTAAATAGTACTAAGTAGACACTAATAATAGCTACTATACGTAAATACTAGTAAAAGGTTGTAATTAATAGTAGAGATAAGTTATAAGTATACTAATATATAGGACTACCCGCCTTTAAGTTAGTACCCTACTCTAGTAGAGGCGATTGCTTAGGGTTATCGCTTAGGGTTTGTTACTTAGGGTTGTTGCTTAGGGTTGTTACTTAGGGTTATTGCTTAGGGTTATTGCTTAGAGTTTAGAGGAATATTAATACTAAAACTCCCTATTAAAGTATAACGCGACGCACTATCGCAATTATCGCGAAATTTAGATATAGAGTAGCTACGCACGTACTACACGTCGCATAGAAGTTGTATTACTTTTTAACCTTATTATAGGTAAAGAAAGAGACTCTAAAGTTTTAAAAAAAGGGACTCTTCCGTCCGTGCGCGTGGATTAGATTTGTTAGAGAAAACAAAGAAAGGGACTCCCTTTCTTCGTATAATAAGGTTAGTAGTTCTCTCTCTTCTCTTCTATACTATCTCTCTATACTATTCTACTATAGTAGTTAGCTCTCTATCTCTATTCTCTATCTTTATCTATCTTTATATCTACTCTTTTCTTTAGCTATAACTATTACTTATTCTTACGCTTTATCTTTTTCTTTTATTATCTTCTTATATCTCTTTTTAATACTATTACTATTAACTTTATTCTTTAACCTTTATTTTACTTTCTTTTTTTTCTACTTTTTATTTTCTTCTATCTATCTTATTCTATTATATTTTTATTTTTCTTTTTTTTTTCTTCTTTATCTAATCTCTTATTCTCTATAACTATTCTTCTTCTTTATATTCTACTACTACTTTCCTTAATATCTTTTCTATAATCTATCTTATTATTTAGCTTTTTTTTAACTTATCTATAACTATAGCTAAGAAATAACTAACTATATCTTCTATTTTATAATTTTCTTCTTATAAAATTTTTAGTTATTACTTAATTCTTTATCTTCTTACTCTATTTATATTTTTTTTTAACTAAATACTATACATTATTCTTCTATTTAATTCTTTATTCTATTCTTTAACTAGTTATATATTTTATTTTATTTTTATACTTTCTATTAGTTTTATAGCTCTATAGTTAAATATATAGAATTATAACTTAATTAATAGATTAGTTATAGAATAGTAATTACTTTAAATATATTTTTTTTATTATAAAAATATCTTTTAAAAGTATTTTTTACTAAGAATAATCTAGCTGATATATAGCTACCTTAGCTAAGGCTTATCTTTTCTCTCTATATACTTATTACTACCTTATAGCTTAATAATCTTTTAAATATATATAATAATTTACTTAATCTAGGCTTAAATCTTAAGTTATAGCAGATCTCTCTAGTAGTTCTACTAGATTCTAACTACTTTAGCTCTTAACTATAGACCTTCTTTCTTTATAGTCTCTCTTTTTATATAGAACTAGTATAGCTTAATATAGTTATAGTCTAGTAAGTTACTATACTAGAGTAGTCTCTTAACGTTATATTAGTAATAGATTATACTCTAATAGTAGTAGACGTAGCTAAGTACCTTATCCTCTATTATAATAGTCTAAGGTTTATCTTAGAGGTATTCTTTAGTAAAAGAAATTAGCTTTAAGATTAGAATATAGATCTAATATCTCTACTAGTTAGTCTATACTACCTCTAGACGTATGCACTAGCTTACTTATCTTCTCTATCTATCTTTATTAAGGCTTTCTACTACGCTTATTATATAGCTCTATTCTCCTTATAGACTCTAATAGCTTCTACTTCTCTCTCTATAGAGTCTTAAGCTTAGCATTTAGCTACTTAATCTAATAAGTAGTATTCTCTTTCTTTACCTTTATCTCTAGCTAATAGATATAGTATAGGCCTTTCTTATTATATAAGAAGTAGCTCTAGAATATAAACTTAGAGTATCCCTTCTACCTCTTATAGATATAGCTCCTAACTACTCTCTTATCTACCTTTCTCTAAACTCTATAGCCTCTACGTTAGTAATTAATTACTATAGGCCAAGTAATCTTCGGCCGAGGTAAAATCCTAAGCAACACGCAAGCTAACCGAATTTCCCTCATATGGACTTTCTAGCTCGATTCTAACAACAACCCTTCCTACTTTCTTGACCCGTCACCATCATGTCCGCCGAGGCACCCACAGCGTCAGGATACGACCGCGATGCCATCATCGCAAGTATCACGCGTTACTACGAGCTTCTTTCTAAAATGGTGGCAATCAAGCCAAAAGATATTGCATATGCGCCGGAGGGAGGGCGAACAGACGATGATATTCCCATTGATAAATTGCGCCGCCTAGGCCTTAACAATAAAGCGGTCGATTTTATTCGGCATGTGCCGGTTGTGTGTAGCGTGGACAGACCAGTGCTTCAGGGGACGCAGACGCTAGTTTTTTCTCACTATGTTTTCAATCAGTATGAAGACGATAGGTATCTGCTCGACGATCCAAGTTGGGCGGAAATGTGGCCAATACCAGAAGAAAGAATTCCAGAAGGCCTTGTTCCGTTGTCGCATCCGCTGCAAGGAGATCCGTATGGAACATGGTGGTTATTAGATACGAACAATGGTGAGTCTGCAATGGAATACTAAGCTTGATTTTTATTATTACATCTCTAACTCCTTTTTTCATAGGTGAGCTCACTGCGTATGACGGATTTATGAATAGACCGGATGAAGAGGTACCAGAAAATGAACAGTGGCGTAGTACCAGGCCAGTACCTGCCACCACGTATTTCAACGGGTTATACGAAGATCTCAAATCACTCAACTTGTTACCTATGCCACTCAATCCTTATCTCGGTGTTTGGGAAATCTGGCTAGCGCATGGTCACACCGATGGATTTCAGAGATGGGCAGATGTAAGTTAACACAGCGCTCTAATCTTAGGTTTGCTAAAACAAATGTTTCTAACACAAACAATATAGGAAGCTAGAGAAGCTTACCTCCAATGTCATTGGCCAGACTTGCAGAGATTTCGGCGCGCGGAATGTCGGAAGCTTCTAGGAGAGGTGATGGAAAGAAGGAAGGCATGGGAGAGTGAGGAATATAACAATAGAAATCGTACAAGTGTAAATTAAGCGGATACTTTCGATAGCAGCATAAGCGGGGCTAGTATTCCCACTAGTAATGTTAGTATAAAGTATAGTCGACAGTGTAGCTGAGTTCAATGGCGCATGGTGATGAAACTGGTACCCTAGGTTTGACGTTCACGTAATTCAAGAGCCATGATTATTATCCCCCGCAGCTGAACAGGTTGGGCTGAACATTAAACTCAGCAACGCTACTCTGTGGACACTGTGGATGAGCGGAGATGCTACTGGTAAGTTAAACTCAATCGTCCGCTGAAGCTGGAGCAACCATGAGTTTGGTGACTGTGGTTGGCAACAAAGATAAGCTAGACCAACAGAAGATTTCCCAAGCATAGCGGCAGGGCAAGATGTTTCTCTCATGGAGCTCACTGCCATAGGTCCTTATCTTCCGACGTGCGTAATACGTATTTAGAACTGTTCCAACACTCAAAGCTGCAGGCGTTGTACTCCACATAGTGCCACATCAAGAATCAATCAGAAGCCGCCGACATGGGAAATGGTAATTTTTCGTTTCTACAGTAAAAGATGTCCAACCACGAATTAAATCCATTTAAATTTATACTAAAGAATTGTCAAGTCGGAAGAGAAATGAGTACGGTTGAGCAACAATACGGCCGAATGCTGCCTTGGCTCAGGCGAGTGGCGCTTACGACATGACTCTTGAACTCGACTCTTACCATACTCTGCAGTATGTATCCCGCTTTCAACTCATAATTATCAAAAAAAGCCACGCGGTTCCTGAGCTGGCCATACGATTTACTTTTTTGATCGGCGCTTCCCCGCTTCCGCGCGTCCCAGACCGATCTATGGGAATCTAGAGCGCAATTGCGCCTCAACGTCTCCATCCTATCCAATGCTCTCTTTCCGGACCGTCGAATGCATCTCTCAGCTGTATCACAAACCGTACGCCAATGAAATCTCACCCCATATATGCAGGTTTTACCGGCCTTGGTCCACCGTCTGTCCAGACGTAAGAAGTTGTGGCTGTAGCTGAAATTGACCCCGCATACGCGAGGCGCACAAAACTCAACTACGGCCCGTGCCTCCCCACCACGTGTATTTCCGCTTGACCTGATGGTCTCTTTCGAACCGAAGATGCTTAGTTGTGCTGGAGCCAGACGCTTGCCGCAGGCAGCCACGGCGACAAAGAGCGGGGTCGTGTAGAACAATAGCAGGAAACACCAATTGGAAGCTCTGGAAAACAACGCCAACGTCAGCATGGGATGTGAAATGCGGCAAGTGCTGCAGCTACTTGCGAGGTACTCTTTGTTCAGCTTGCACCGCGAGAATTGGACCTTTCCGGACTTTGGAGCTTGGCAACTCCAGAAGGGATTTTATAAAAAGCGACTGCCTGCTACGATCAGGGAGTGAGGACTTGGGATTTCTCAAGGACCACATCGACCCAGAGCCGAAACAGAACCTGTCAACAAGCAGCCATGAGCAACCCCCTCGCAGACGCCCATGCCAAAGGCTACGTTTCAGGCTTGAAACAGTTTGGCATCGTCGATCGCCGCGATGTTGACGTCCTCCTCCACGACTACCCTGATACATTCAACCTTTTCCTGCTCGCAATCAAGCAGCTTCAAGATGGAACTGGGAAACCGGGCGAATTCACCGACTGGAAGGATCGCTTCAGCTTTTTCCAAATCGCTGGTGAGTAGCATCATGGGGCGACCAATGAAAGTACTAAACAGCCCAGGCATCCACGGGCTCCCGCATGCGCTCTGGGACGGTGTAGGCGGCAAAAAGTCACCCAGCCGTGAAGGAAGCGGATACTGCGCCCACGGGACTCAGACTTTTCCGGCCTGGCACAGGCCTTATTTGGCTATGCTCGAAGTAAGAAAGCTCTTCCAGTTTTACATTCCCACTAACGCCACACAGCAAGCTTTATATGAGAAGATGATCGATATTGTCGAAAGATATGACGAACCACGCAAGTCGGTCTATAGGGAGGCTGTCAAGCAATTCCGCCTGCCATACTGGGACTATCATCGGCCCCGCGACTATAATGCAAGATTCCCCGGTGTCAGATTCCGTGATGCGACGACATTTTTCCCGTACGATTTCCGTGCACCCCAGATCTTTACTGTGACGAATGTGAAGGTCAAGATGTACCCTGGCGATCAAGAAGTGCAGATTCCAAACCCGTTGAACAAATATACCTACCCAGATGCAAACACTGGCTTTTTTACAGATCGAGACTGGAACGTTACAAGATTTGATGTGAAGTGAAATTGCCAAACTTTGAGAACTGCTGGCTGACATATTGCAGGCGACCTCTAAAGGACGCAAAGAGACTGAGAGGCAGATAGATAGCGACTGGTCTGACCACGTGTCAGCGCTCAACGCCACAATCAACAATGTGCGCGAAGACATGATCCGCCTTAGTCTCAATTTCATTGAAAACGGAGCCTATAACAGTTATATCGATTTTGCGACCGCTGGAGTCTGGAACGTTACCGATCCACTCGATGGTCAGCGGGCCAGCGGCTCTCTGGAAGGTATGCACGGCGATTACCACGGCTACATTGGCAATGGTGGCCACATGAGCGAGGTTCCCACTGCGGCATATGACCCTATTTTCTGGTTCCATCATTGGTATGTTTAGCCCAACATGCGGGTTCAATTGGCTAATCCGAGGTAGTCAAATCGACCGCTACTTTGCCATCTGGCAAGCTGCTCATCCCACAGACCCGGATAAGCCCGACTCGAGCAAAACTCAGGTCGATCTGCGATCATGGCTCCTCAGCTCCGACAGAGCTGGAACAAAGGCCTCAGACCCTCTTCTCCCATTCCGGTATCCGGACCAGACCAAGGCGAAGTTCTGGAATTCGACTATGAGTTACCGAACTAGTGCCTTCGGTTATCGTTATCCTGAACTCAATGGTTCTGACACCACCCCTGCGCAAGATGTGCAAAAGCGGTTCGAAAATATGTACTCTTGGGCTCGTCGATTGACCAACTCGCAAAGCAACAAAGCTATTCCACCCAAGGATATGGAGCCTCTTAATCTGGACAACTCACAGTTCTTCCACGGCATTCCGGACTTCACGCCGTTGAAGAAGCCCAAATCCGTCGTTCTTCAACCGACCTTCTCGACGATGGGGTTGCAGGAGGTTCCGGAACTCGCACCTGTGACGTTTAGTCTCAAAGCCGAGGCACCTGCCGAAGCCTTCGCTGTCAAGGCTGAGCCTATCCCCATAGCGGAGGCGCAGGCGCCGATCACGACCAATTCCGAAGTCCAGATCACGGAGAAGAAGGTCTCTCGTGAATGGTACATTGATGATGTCGTCCAGCGGTACATCTTCCATACTCCTTGAACTCTATTTCAAGCTAACAAATAGGCTCTAGTCTTGCTCTGAACGGCTCTTTCACCATTCTCTATTTCCTCGGTGCGTTCGACACAGATACCGACCCCGCCAAACTCGCCCTTGCGCCCACCTTCTTTGGCAACACGCACGTCTTCACCTCACCCGTCGAAGCCTGCGACAACTGCGGTAACCAAGCCACACAAGCGCACCTCGTCACCAACACTACCCCCATGACAGCCATGTTACTTGATTACGAAGCCATTGGGCAACTTCAGTCCCTTCGCCCTGAGCACGTCAAGCCCTTCCTAATCAAGAATCTCAAGTGGCGCATTGTGGGGCCGGATGGACAGCGCGTGGATCCGAGAATGTTGAGTGAGAGTAAGGATTTCAAGTTGGGCATCAGTTGTAAGGTCGCACCGTTGCCGGGTGAGCAGGGCGAGGTGGCGTATGAGACGTTCCCGGATATCGTGCCGGCGATTATTGGAAATGCTAGTTAGATGCTTTTGAAGGGGACGTCTTGAGTCGAGAGAATGAAAATCAAAGGCCGAGATTCTCGCCGGATGTCTTAACGTTTCGTTTTTGCACGCGTGTGTTTGCTCCTAGTGTCAGGGAAAGCCCATGCTTTTGATCTCCGAGATGAAGATAAGTGCATAGTTCAGGCTACGAAACGTAGTTCTTCTCCAGAATTTTCAAGGTCGAGTTGCACCCAGGCAAGACTAGCAAATGCCACCACTAACTTCTCGTAGTTGTCCGGCATCTGTTGCCATTCTCATTCGCACCAGCTCTTCCTCACTTACAAATACTCCGGTTCAACATTTTCTTCGAAGCGATGCCATGATGTAAATGAAAACATCTTACGATTGAGGTTGCTTTGTGTAGGCGACCTAGCATCAAGACCGTGAACAGCGTGTTCTTCGAGAAAAAAAGAATAGTCACGAACTCCTACATCATACCAACTTCTATTCGTCTGAGAAGAGTTCTTAGCAAGCGCACAATTATTCCCAACTACGGCCGAGCCTCCGAACTACGTTGTTAGATAGGTTGTATAATTTATATGTTCAAATTCTATCAACAACAAGCCTCTCCGCTCAAAAGGCAGATACCACACCTCCGGTGATAACTCCAGATGCGTTCATACAGTTCGAAGCTGGGAAACCAAGAAAAGGAAAATAAAACCTGTCTATATACAATATCCCTTAATCTGCCGAATCTTGAATATGTGTTAACTACTATAACCCCTCCTTATTTGCATTCCTTCCGTCTCGTCCATTAAAAAATAAAATCCGAGGGTCTACACTGCTTGTTATTATTTCTTTTGACAAATGTTTGTGGAGGTATTTTTAAGGTTGTAATGTTTTCACCTCGCAACATTATCTATAAAGATGTATTCTATCTTTTATATGAACTTACTAAGATCTACTATCTCTAACCTTTTATTAGAATAATACTAAGATCTTTTTTCTTCTATTAAGATTAATAGAATAGAAGAGTAGAAGATAGAGAATACCTTAGACTTCTAATTTAACTACTATAGTTAAGAGAACTACCTACGTCTAAAGTACCTACATAGTAAAGTAGGCTAGCTATAATAAGCCTACTAAGATTTCTACTAGCTACCTAGAGAATATCTAAGAGATTATTTATAACTTCTACTAACGTTATCTTACTAAGCTAAGGTAATTACGTTAATAGAGCTCTACCTAGAGAGAGAAGTACTATTATAGCGCTAGCTATTATAATAGTAGACTAGCTATTTCTAGATATAGTAGACTAGGAATTCTTAGAGGGCCGTTAGGGCCATAGAGCTAGTAAGGTAGCTAGTGCGCGTCCATCCTAATTAGCTACAGACAGAATCTAGGCGCAGGCCTAAGCACCTAGATTCTATAAAACTACAGCGCCGTAGTCTAGATAGCTCTTTAAGCTACGTTCTATCTTCTACTCTATACTACCTGTAGTCAGAGCCTGTTAATTAGCTGTAGCAATAGATCCTGTTCACGTGCTTGTCCTTTCGGCCCGTGAGTCCGCACCGTGACAGCTTTAGCTTTAAAATAAGGTATTAATTACATATTTTGACCTAGTACTCGCTGAGATATTTAACTACCCAGTTACTACCCTGATTTACCAGCCTACTCCTTAATAAATAACGAGATAGCTAAAGGCCTATAGACGCCTACGTTAGAAGATAATCACTATTATAGGGCTAGAGGTTACGCAACATACTAATCCTATTAGTAACGAAACACGACCGAAGCCTTGAAGGCCTCTGTGAAAAACACCAAATGTCATTCTAACGTCGAGTGTAAGCCGCACTTCCAATTCTCTCTGCCCTCACAAGCAGTGCTACACTACTACCTTCGCGTACGCGAAACGCCGCTGTGTTCACAGCCCCCAGAATCGCCGAGATCGCGTATGAGTGCGTCGTCAGCGCGACAAACTCGTTTCCATCGTTCTCAAACACATCTTCTAGAAGCCGCTGTTTCCTGGCGACGTGTTCCTCTTCCGTTTCTTCCCAGCTGCTGCTCCATAGCACGTCATCTTCAGAAAATCCCGGCTCGACAATGTAGTCAGGATAGTGCTCTTCGATCCAGCTGAGGGAACTTCTTCGGTCGCATGTGTGGTTTGTCAGTCGTTCTCTGAGCAGCTCCTTTATGATGGGTTGGAAAGGCGCTCCGTGTGTGGCTGCCACATCGGCGAAAGCGAGACGGGTCGTCTCCAGAGTGCGCGCCAACGGGCTGGTGTAGATGGTTCCAGGAAAAGGAATCATGTCACTATCGACAGCATCCGACCAGAATCGCCCCAGGCTCTTGGCCTGCTCAATGCCTTCGTCGTTGAGGTGCGAATCGACCCACGTGATCCGCCCGTCTCCGTCCATGTGCGACCAGTGGTTCTAGCACGGTTATTCATGGCGAATGCAGTGCAACTCGAATACTCACGTTCCACTCATCTCGGCTAACCTGGGCCATGAAAGCATTGTGGTGGCCAAAGCCATGCCGAGTTATATATAAGACCTTATAGGCTATGGACGGATCTTGCGCGTTCAGCGATTCGACGTGCGTCTTGAAGCGCTGCCAGGGCTTTTCATCCTTGATATGTGATGAGGTTCGTTCGATCGCATTCTCAGTATCATACAACTTGTCGACCAAGCCTAGGCAGGGTAAAGTGGTTGCTGGAATCAGGGTCTTATGCTGAGCTTGTTCCTCTCTGTAGTCAAAAAAGTAGCCGGAAAGGGCCTGGAATTTGAAGCGACATATCGCGTCGTTAGCTGTCATAGTTACCCGGGCCATCAAGCATATATTCGTGTGGAAAATCGTGCGAGCATCTACCCAGTCGTGGGCGCGGAGACAGAATCGGGATGTGGTCGCTTAAAAGTGGCAGTCGAAAAGAAGGCATGTGGAACGGCAGCCTGGAGCTGACCCCTCATGCAGATTGCGCCACGGACGCCGCTTGAAAAGCAGGCGCAGCAAAGCATCCAGCCGCAAAAAATCTCTTCTTCCCTCCACTTGTTTCACGTTAATGAATCATAATTGTTTGAGAGACGTGCTAAAACAGGGTACCAGCGGATTGGACATGCAACACTGAGTAACGGTCACCAGCCTTGCGAATTACTACGTCACAGATGGAGGCAAATTCCCCCCTCTACTCCGTACTGCAGCTCAGGGAAGAGGGCGATATTCGCCTCGTCAAGCTTCTTCAGTCCAACAACGGCGAAATAGCGTGTGAGCTGTCGACAGCCAATCTCCACAGAGCGCCCGATTACGTCGCCATCTCGTACACCTGGGGCCCGTCCACCAATGAAGAAGCCGCAAGGGGCGTGGATAGTAGCCCATCACGTAGAATTATGTGCAACGGTCACCCCATACTAGTCACGGAGAATCTCCATGCGTTCCTCCTCAGCGTTGCCCGGAAGGCGGAACTAGTGTCGAGATGTATGTGGATCGATAGCATTTGCATCGACCAAAGCGCTCCGCTCGAGCGTACGTCGCAGGTGAAATTAATGGCGACCATATACCACTCTGCAGCCACTGTCATCGTATGGCTGGGTGAGGAGGATGAGCACACCAAGGGTGCCTTTGCGCTGCTGAATTCACTTGGTCAACATCCCGAGGAGACTCTCAAACGCATTACGCCTAGAAATCTGAGGAGCCGACGGACGCTCGAGCTGATCGCTCCGTGCAGCGATATCGTTTTCTGGGAGTCCCTTATACGCCTGTTTCAACGAAGATACTTCACCAGAGTTTGGATCATCCAAGAGATCACGCTCGCGAGAGAAGTGCTGGCGCTCTGTGGCCAGCACATAATCGACTGGGCCCATGTCGTCAAAGTATCAAGTTTCCTTACGGTTACGTCTTGGACGCGGTGGATTTGTCCCAGGGGCGCCCTTGGGGTGGTCGACTCACCTCAATCGAACCATGCAATCCCAAACCTCCTTGAAGCAAATAAACGAACCAGAGAGCGGGACCAAAGCAAGGCCCTGATGTATGCGCTGATCCGGGCCCGCCGCTTTCATGCTTCTGATCCAAGGGATAAAATTTATGCTCTTCTTGGTGTTGGGGGTGATCTGGTCATGGGCAAGCCTAGGTACAGACCCGTGTACGGCGATCAGACTCCCACTGATACGTACGTACAGGCGGCTATACAGCTTCTGCTGGATGCGGACGACTTACTGATACTTGGACATGCCGAAGGAGAAGTATTTCAAAGGGTTCCTGGTTTGCCGTCTTGGGTCCCTGATTGGAGTTCAGCTCACGTTGTCGGCCTGGGCATAACAGGCTACCAGAGGTTCTCGGCAGCAGGTGACCGGAGGAGGACCATGCGGATTGAGGAAAAGACTCTGGTTGTGAGCGGAATGAGGATCGATACTGTTACTTCAACGGCAGAGAGCAAGCAGGAGATTCTTCAGGGGAAACCCTTCCCCCGGCTGCTCGATATGCTGTGTGTCTTGCCCCAACCGTATCACACAAAACAGTCACCTTCGGAGGTACTCTGGCGGACCCTGCTCACGGACACTGGTGGCCCACCTCCAGTACACCCGGCTCCGCAGGAGTATGCTGGAGCGTTCCTGTCTTGGTTTAGACTGAGGCTACAGGAGACAGCACAGTATGTCGACAGCACGCTGTTGTTCAAGGTGGTTGAACGCCTGGCGGCAGATGGGCTGGATGTTTCGTCTACTGAAGTTGTCACTTCGTCAGACGAAGACGATCCGCTAGGCGATAGTAAGAACATGCCTGACGGTAGTGAATACGAAACCATCATCTCGCATTCCCGGCACTTACGAGCGTTTTTGACCAGTCGGAAGTATTTTGGACTTGGTTCCGAGTCGCTTCGTGACGGTGATGAGATCTGGATCGTAGCGGGTTCTCGCGTGCCGCTCGCCCTTCGACAAGCCGATCAAGGCCTATATAGACTTGTGGGAGGCGCGTATATGCATGGGTTCATGCATGGCGAGGCGATGAAGTTGGGCGAGCCATTTAGGGAGGTTATGTTGGTATGAAACTTCTTTTCTCAGAAGGTTAGCTGTCTTGATGTCGACAGCGCTCCCGCACTCCGAAATGAGTGGTATTGTATCCCGTTTCATCTGCTTCCTTATAGTAGAGTTGGATATATATGATGCCTAAGATACAAACCGCGACTGCAGGTAGCTCGCGATACCAGGATGCTTATTGAATAGCTGCCATGATACAAGACAAGTACCTTGACGCGAAGAAGATCTAGCCGTGTATTCCGAGTAATCTGATGCCAGCCGACACCTTTTGTTTATCCAGAAGCCAATAGCCTTGGTATATTATTCGGAAAGGGAATCTAAACTTCCTTCTTAGGGATACCGCCAGACAAGGTAGCTACCTTCTCTTGGAAGAGTTTCTCTGTACCTTGCCATACAGGAGCGGTTGCCCTATCCTTGAGAGCCAGCAAACTCGGCTTGAGAGCCGAGCTGCAAGCTATGGATGATTCGCGGACAGTGTGGATGGCAGATGGTTGATGGAAATCACAGACAGCCGCGGGCCGTTGCTTCCCTCGAGACCACGCTCGGGAGGGGCGGACACGCGTCCGGTAGGAAACAGTGGCAGTTCATGATGCGAAGGATGCTCCGACGCCTTGCTAGGTTCGTTGTTCGTTGGCAATTGTACGGCCACTGCACTTCTTTTTATATGGATCACCTGTAGCACCGTTGACTGGTTTTGAAGCGTCTATTACATTAAGTTTTGTCTATGTTCTCACTCTAGTAATGGGTTTATTACAGTATTACATGTATCCGAAACCCATTGCTCAAGCTGTTTAAGCTTTTCAGGGTGCCGATGCTTCTCCACCCTATCCCAAAAGGCCTTGTGCTCCTCTTCAGACCCATACATCCATAAATTATCGCCGTCATCGAAGGCGGAAGGCTCTCCGAACTCTGCGCCTTGTAAGGTGTCGAACTGGATATTGGGCTTTGAGCTATTTTTGTCTCTCCTCAACAGAACTATTTCATGTAACTGACTCATTGCCATTTTATAGCAACCACTTGAAAGATTCACGCCACTCAGATAGAGTTTTGTAAGATGCCTGGAGGAAGCTGACTGTACGAGACCCAATAGAGCCTGCCCAGATATGTCGACATCGTGGAGCATGATGTTCCGTAGCTGCGTAGATTTGATAGCAGCAAGGATGGACGAGGCTACATAGAGATCCTCCTCTTTTATCTCGCCTGGGCGTCGCCTTATTACTCTCAAAGGAGTCATACGCAGCTCGAATTCCTGCAGATGTCGCCCTGAAATAGCTGCGCCAATAAAATTGTTGATAATCGCTAAGTCAGCAGCGCTTTGGCGTTGAGGGCGTAGTGGTGTGCAATGCATGCCGCGCTTGCCAAAGTTGAAGATTTCAAGGTCATGGCATGCCGCAGCAAATCGAGCCCAGGGGTCTGATATGGCGCTGTCGTCGGTTCCGACAGCATGTGGCACAAGACAACAATAGCCCCTTAATAAAGGAAAGCAGTCAACTGAGATACCTCGTAACCGTATTCCGGCGGTATGGCAGACAATCGGAAGCTCAGTAAGAATGCGAGCCGGAAAGAAAAGTTCGGTGTCGTCATCATCTTTGCAAAGAGTGTCCTCAACCCTCAGCCATTCGTGTCCTTGCGTTAGCACATGAGAAAGGGCTTCCTTATCGGTCGCGATAGTTAATGCATCACAACGTGGCCCTTCTTCTCCAAGTCGATCTTCATTGAACCAGACAAAGGGAACTGTGCCACAATGCGACAGTGCCCTCGCGACGCTGCGAACAAAAGTCTTGTCGGAGATAATGCGTAACTGATCTGCATGTGCCTCAGCATATTTGCTAAAGGAACCTGTTAAGATAGACTGTGCATCTTCTAGGTTTTCGTCTTCTGCGATGGATTCATGAGTTCTTTTGTTTTCCTTGCCTATGAGATCATCAGGTTCTAGAATATCTTCTCCAGAGCTTCTCCTTTCCAGCAGACATTTCCATACGTATCTCATGTTCCCAATGTTCGTCCATGCGTTGTCCCAATTCCGCCAGACAATTGCGTCGTTAGACATGTCGTCCTGATCGTATTCTCGAAACTCAGTATGCCAGTCGCACTGCCCTTCGAATGTCCTGAGAACCGAGTCTGCATAACCATGATATCTTTGGAGGTCTGAAGCAATCGCGCTTGGCCGAAAGATAAGACTTATTGCAATGCCGCGGATACCTTGAGCGATAAGAGGATTGCGAGAAAGGCCTTCCAAGCGGTCGATGGACCGTGAGCAAAGTGATACGCTCAGGACAGGACACAAGAGAGGACTGATAATCCTATTGAATGTCCGACAGACTAGTCGGTTGGTTCCCAAGAACTCGAGTCGGTCACTAGCTTCCGTGATGCAAGGTTTACGGTACTTGGAGGGGTCGTGAACAGGAAATCCCGAATCGGAACAGCCGAAGATGTCAAGCAGGATTTCGTCCGGTAGGTCCAAAATTGACGTTCGATACGGAGTTGTCTGCAAGGTGTCGTTCATCGTGCATCGACCTATACTTTTTGAAGCGCTGCCTTTGTTAGGGCAAGAAGAAAAAGAAGTGAGCTGAAGTGGTTTAGAGACGCCCTTATTTGCATCTTATATACAGAAGTGCTTCAACATCCATTTTATCTCAAAATAGATAATAGTGACTCATGAACGCATCTGTGAAAGCCTATGGACTTTTAGCCACGGGTATGCAACGGCTAAAGTCAAGCTATTATTACTAGCACGTGAGTCACCAAAGTGCTGGGGTTTGGTGGGTTGCCTTAATGATCATGTGATGAAAACAGACGATACCTCTTCGGGCTTCCCAACTCGCCTGATACTAGGAACAATGCTAGGCAGCACCATTCATAGATCATTTTACTACATCAGTAGGGTGCTCGGTAACAGAAGAGTTCCAATCTCATTTTAACGTTGCATCAATTCATTATCTAAAACCGAAGGCAGCGCTTTGTACATATTTACTCAACGCACCGCGCTACTAGTAACTGGAATGCAACCTCTTACCAAACTCTCCATCATGTCAGATTTCAGTTTGAGCGCTTGGAAAATGCTGCCGATGCCAGCTAGTACCGATATCTCCTCGAACGGCTTGGAGCGGAACGGTGTTGCCGGATATTCTACGCAATGGCTCAGCTCTTGGTTTATCATTCTTTTGCGCGTCGTGAGGCAACACCAGTTGGTGGCCTGGCATTCCTGACAAGTACACAAGGCGGTGCTTATCACTTTTCGCTACAGCATCGTTAAGACTATTACTTATCTATATTTAACTCAAAAGTAAACAAAACTTAACATTTCTATCTAAAGTAAGAAAACTAGGACATAGATTGAGATAATTTTATGGTTCTATGATAATAAATTAGCTATTGAGAGAGATTATAGTAGTCGTAGAGAAACAGTATAAGTACCTAGAGAATAGATTCCTAGCCTTATATCGCTCATATTAGTATATAAATCTTCTAATAAATAGACTTTACCACTTTACTACCTTACCTAAATAATTTTTAGAGAAATAATTTTTAAGGGCTGGGGCGAAATCTATCATTAAATATGGGGATAGGATCCCTTCTGCTATTACTTGTAACATTTACACACTTAATTTACAAAACTATCTCGATCGCGTCTAGAGGCATTCTTTGCAAGAGTGCTATCACGCTAAAAAGTGACGAACATAGTAACATCCCTTTAGCTGTTGGCTGCGCTCCTGAGCTAGATGCTGTTGTTCTACCTGAAGTATGAGTGGTCTGCCCGAAGATTGGAGTATCCAACGGCGTCGACGTTGAAATTAGCGGGGTAGTTGATTCTGGCAAGCTTGTTTCTATCGTACTTATATCTGCGGTGGTCTAGCCATGGTTAACTCTACGAGAAGAATCGAATAGTGTTGCCTAATAGAGAATACCATACCTGCGCGTTCACGAATAGCGTACTTCCGCCGGGACAATTTTGATATTCCCAAAGTTGCGTAACATCAGCACTGGAAAACAGGCAAAGGCGACTGCCATCAATCTCGCACGCGCTCGCCAGGCTCAACATGCTCTTCGAACACAAACAGCTCGTGACTACTGGGCCATTGCTTGTCGATACTCTACATGTCGAAGCACCTCTAGTCCAACGGTCGCAGCTCTCTGCAAGAGACACACAAACGTCTTGTTGAGCTGTAGCAGTCGGCTCAGCTACCGGTGGAGTAGTGATTGGTGCAGAAAGATATTCATCGCAGGTTGCATGCCATTCCGTAAGGAAGGAGTCAAATTCGGAATCGTATGTCGTGGTCAACCCGCATTGACGAAACTCAGACTTGCAACTTAACGTTTTCCTGCAATCAGCCTCATGAAAAAACTACTGCTTGGTTATGTGCTCTTACCCAACCCATGCATCAACATAACTCTGTGTACAGACGCATTCGATAATAGCGTTCTTGTCTGTTAAGCTGTTGCAACGGTTTGCATTGACTGTGACTGCATCGCAATTCGGAAAGCTGGTGATTTCGCCAACGCAATCCGACGGTGTAAACGAGCTTTGTGCTATAGTTATTGGGAACAGTAACGAAGCAATGGAAAGATAGAGTAACGATAACATAGCTCCTAAGTTTTGTTATAGTGAGCCTGGGGAATGAATTTTCTTATATTCTTACCTGCCGAGAATTATGGCCTGGTGGTACGTGCAGCCTCTGTGCGCAGGATCTGTGACAACTTGAGCGGTCTGCATGCGTCAAGCTGAAGGTAGTTTGAAGAGGGCCATGACAATGTGTAGCGATGCTGGTGTCAGGTCGACCACTAGATTATTACAGAAATTCTCAACGTATACCACAACCTACAAATGTGTCTAGCCAGCACAATTTCAATTACCAAATATTTGCGATCAGCTGAGGACTTATCTTGGAGCTGAAAATTAGTAGGAATTAGTCGAGGCGCTACTAGTCCTCCTTCAACTGATAATTGGCTATCCTCGTGGAGTGCATGATCAACCTCGCTTCCTCCTACCATCTTTTTCAATAAAAAACATAAAGTTTTGGTGCGGCTGAGTATAGCATGATTGTTGTCTGCGGGGCAATCCGATGGTGTTTTCCAAGTTCGGAAACGACGACTTTAGCGATGATTGAGCTTTCAGCTGCCTTTTCCATTCGAAGATGGAGCGCGCATGTGTTATCTTGTAACTATTTTATTTTCATTCTTGTTTCGATGCCCAAGCTATTCTTCTCCTGTTCTCTCTGGCTGCCTTAAAACCCACAAACATTTATTGTGGATCACCAACTCGTCCTTCACATCCCTGCATTGTTGTTGGTACTTTATCATTCAATATGCTGGGACTCAATTGTCAACGAAATGGAAATGTCGGATGGATCCCATGGTCTCTCAAGTTTCCCATACTTGTTATCTTTCTTTTCATTGACACCGCCATCGTCGTCTGTCTCATCATACTTTCCACTCGATCTTCTTCAGACAACGGCTTTGCTACGGTTGGAGGTCAAAGTGTGTCAGTATTGAACATCAGCTGGAACCTCGGCCTTTTATGGACAACATTGCCCGTTTTGGTATTCCGTCTCCTAGGCATGTACTGGGAATGGATCACAAACCCGATTTGCGAACGTCAGCCATATGTGGACTTACTCAAAAATGGTGGGGCTGAAGCAAAAAACACTGTTCTCTTGAACTACCTAGCGGTACCAATTTTTTGGCGGTGGCATACTGGGCTCAAGCATCGACATTTTCTTGTCAGCGTTTGTTCATTATTGACACTGGTTATGTCCATCGTAGTCAGTGCATTGTCAGCGAGGTTGTTTGCAGTGCGAACAGTACCTATTACAGCAGAGGCGCCTGTATTGTTCAATGCGACATTCAATGAAGCGGCTATAAACTCCACAGTGGACTGGATCCCGATTCTTGACACGGTTTCCGCAGTGAATGTGCACGATGGGGGTTTATTGAGCTGGACAGATCACCAGTATGCGTTTCAGCCCTACCAGATGCAGGATCTTGTCCGCTCTGGAGACGTAGTCACCGCACAAACCGAAGCATACTCGGCCAACGTGAATTGTAGCGTATTATCAAACTACCGGCTTTCCCTGAAGGACGTCCGTCTCACCATTACCGCCAGCGATCGCGGTTGCGACATCACCACAGATTTCGTAGTAGACGACATGCAGAAGGTGTACTTCAAAACTTCCTCGATAACTACCTGCTCGGCCGATGCCTGGTTTGGCCGACTTGTGTTTGTGGCTGCCGAATACTCTTCCACATCTGCTACCAAAATCGATAACGTCTCAGTTCTCTCTTGCGTTACGAACTATCGTGCCTCATCTGGAAGGCTGAGGACTCTTTTCAAAGTCGGTTCTACTGTTCCGACAATCCAGGAATTTCAAGCCACGGCTGCTGACGATACACGCCTGACCCAATGGATTGTGTTCGAGCAAGGCATACTCTCTGCAACAGCATTCAATCCAAAGGTAAACTGGTCCACCTCGATGTTTGGAAACGTGGTCCTCTACTACGCGCAAAAGCTGGCAGGGCCCAACTACCTTTCGAGTGAAGTACTTGATCGTGCAATTTCGGACATTTTTTCAGCTACCTATCTTACTTGTGTGGCACAAAATGCTTTTGAGCCGCTCGCAATGCCAACAATAACTACTGGCCAGATCTCGAGGATGACTGAACGTCTTTACACTGTTGACGGAATCGTCTATGTTATTGTGGCGGTCTTACTCTTGAGCATGATCGCAATCGTCGTCGCGATATTGCATGTAAATACACATGCCACGATCTTGGAGGAACAGCCATCAGGACTCCTCGCATATGCCGCTATTTTGGAGAAGAGCCCGCTGTTAGATGCTGCAGCAGAAATGAAAGTTCAGAATAGTACCGGCGTAGTTGAAAAAGCCAGTCACGGAGACTTTGCATATACGCATTGGAAAGCAACTGCACAAACCAGTGGCGCACGTTGGAGAATTGTAAGGTCAAGGTAAATGTAAAATAAGGTTATAGCTATTTGCTTTTAAGATATCACGGGACCTGGACAGGGGGCCCAAAGAACAACCCTCGGGGCCCATCAAGTATTCCTTCAGCTAGACGTTGAAAACCGACATAGTATGAAAGCTCCTATCAATCCTTAGGATAATACCCAATAATCTATCTGACTGCTCTCCCAACATTCTTGCTCCTCCCTGCCAATCCTTCTATATTAGTCATTTTGTAGGAGTAAATTACTCGCGTATGTTGATAGGGATAGCTGAAGGCTCCAAAAGAGTAAAGATTAATGTTACACTTTTCATGATTTCTCGCCGCTGCAGTACATCTTACACGCCTGGTTCATATACTAATGTGCATGGTATGAACAACGATTTCTATAACATGCTTCCTAGATTAATCCCACATTGGTGAAAGAAGAGACAAGAACCAAACTCCCTTGAACGAAGACAGTAGTAAATATCTTCATTAATGGTGCCACATTTTCAGTTTTCAGAAACGTGTGTAGAGAGAAATAGGTTGGCGCAGCTGGATAACAAATAAATTCTTAAGAACTTGAATTTGAGTAAAAGCGAGTGCGGTGGTGGAAAGAAAGACTGGCGATTGATGTACGGCTCAACAGCAGCAATTGCGGAAATATCACTATAGTATCTGTGCAAGGGTGTCATATGTTTGTTCCGCAAAGGAAAGAACCCCACCTAAATATGTATACAATACCAAGTCCTGTAAAGCGCCAGCTTAGTATATGCCTGTAATTCATCGCGCAGATTTGCCGATTCAGCAATACTCTTCGGCCAATTCCAACATCTATCAGCCGTATTCTACTGTTCACTCAACCACTACGATAAAGTCAGCGGTAGAACCAAGTACCCCGACTTCTCTGATGTTGTGTGCAGAACCACCACTAGAACTGCGGCGATTTAAATGTGCAAGAATCACCCAGGGATGCGGTTGTCTTTCTCGCTAAAGTTCCACGGTCACCCAGATTGTTTTCAGCTCAGTCACTATTGTTGAACAGTCGGCAACCACGTTCATGGCTCACATCACAACCACCGCAGCTGTCACATCACGCAATCGGTAAGCTTCATATAATCTCTGAGAAGAACATTATCTTAAATTCACTTATCTAGATCGATGTAACGCAACACTATACTCCAACAACAACTGTTGTCGCCATAGTTGCTAAAACAGCGCCCGCGCCTGATTTCATCAACGACTCGAACAACTGCGGGGCATGCGGTAGCGTGGTAAGCATTTACCCTAGCGCTTTATCTCATTTTGCTCTTGAATCCGCAACTTTACTTTATGATTTTTCCCTTGTAGGAAACTAACACATTAACAATGTTCTAATGACAACATCTGCTGCCTTGACAGGTATGTCAGCCGAAGCCCTATCCCGAGTCAAGCAGTCAACCCCGGCTTCGAAGACCTTAGCACAGCTCCACGGGTTCTCGTTCCCGGGGGCTACGAGATCATCAACACAGGCAATCCCGAATATGGTCTAAAGCCATTTCGTGTTTCGCACAGGTCGGGACTATTTGCAAACATCCCCCAGATACCCACAGTCTTACCAGACACCTATCTAGTTGAATTTAGCATTAAGGTCGAAGGCCCCGACCCATAGAGATGCTTTGTTCAATTGACAGGCGTTGCTGAAAAGGACTATGGGCGTAAAACTAACTCGGATTGGAGCATTTACTTGTATACATTGATTAGTGCAGGTAGTAATAACGAGTTCATCCGCACTGTTTTTAGTTGCGATACATCACCCAAATGGATTTATGTACTTTGGTAATATCACTATCAAGTCAATTTCGTAGCAGTAAACCATTAATATAATAGTAACATATAATCTATGACTAATTAGTAGTTGATAAAAGCTATAATTTGTTTCATCAATATGCTATATATACATAGCATCTCTGGCTTAAGAATGCTCAGCCTCGACCCATTTAGTGGAAGTGACAGTCTCTGAGTTACCTGAGCGAGATTTGAATGTAATTGTGTTGTCAGCATTGACAATAATAGTTGTAGTCTCTCCCCCATCCTCCTTTCTCAAAATATGCTGCTTGAACCCAGCTGTGGACTCGTCGTTGAAAAGGGCCTTGCACATGACCTTGGACGCAATCTGTGCCACTTTAGCTACAGGAAGCAGCGTTGGGTTGGATCCTTTGGCAGCGTTGATGGCGGCCTTGATGAGTGCTGAGCCGCTTGCTCAAGGAAGTCGATGATACTGCGGAAGTTGGTTGGGTCTGAATACCACATCAAGAGCTCGTTGGGGCGCTCCGAGCCGGCTTGCTCGCGGTGATAGGTTATGAACCACCAATCGCGGCCGGTGGTAAACACGCCTGTGTTGTATTCTACCGTTTGAAGCATGAAAGACGTGGCGCATGGTAGGATATCACCAAAGTCGGCTTGGTTCTTGTAGTTGTCGCTGTACTTGTGGGTGATGCTTGCGCCGCTGATGACGTCGGGAGTGTTGTTTTGAATCGTGACGTACGCTTCGCGTTTGGTGATACACAATGCAAGCGGAAGCCAGCAGAGAACAACGACGAGTTGTGAGAATCTCTCGACGCGCATGGTGATGGATAAATCACTCTCAATTTCTCTTTGTGGCGATTGATCGTGCTTTTTGCTTAGGAATATGTTGCGCTTGTAATGAACTGGTTGTCAAAGGGTGTATTTCCCTTTCCTTTAAATACATCAATTTGAGCAGGAAGCCCAATGGCACTCTTGATTCTGTTTGATGAAATTAGAACGGTTGCTCAGCTGTGCAAACGGCGAGGTGGCTCAGCTCCCCACAGCTGTCAGGCGTGCCAAAACTTATTAAGTACAAATGAAACTTTTCCAGTGTTCCTGTCAGCGCCAAGGACATAAATAGTCGCCGATTGTTCGTTCTGCCAGGGAAAAATGCCTGTGCCTGGCCAGGGGCATCATGCTAGTTCTAGCGTAACGGCCAGACCCTTGGCAGATGTAGAGCTGAAAATACCTAGATGCCTATACGGAATATCCCAAGAACAGCTTATACCTCTTATAAATGTGGACTCCAATAGCCCATCGAATTGCGCACCAGAGGTCTACCCGCGCCTCATCTCGCTCGGTTGATATAGCGTCCGTTAACAAACAGCAGTACACCTATGCGACCCGGCGAGTGCATAAATCGACATCGCGATCTTGTCTTTAAGCAGCGAGTATCAGAAATTCCTAGAGCTAGTCGCTTAACGAAACTACTAACACCATGAAAATCTGTTCTTACTACTCCTTTTTCTAACTCCGCTGTTTATAACGTACCTTATGGGTTGGCCGGACACATGGGTTGGCCGGACACTTTCGCCAAGACCCCACCAAAACCACCACATTATGATACAGAATAGCCCACATTAGGCCTTTATTACTCAATGCGACATAAGATATTATTTAGAATCTACTTCTACTACCTGCTTACACGTTCTAGCGTTATGCCCTGTCATATTGCACCGTCCACACCGCCGTTGAGATAGTTCACCCACTTCAGCGCGCACCTGCTTCTTTGCCTTCTTCCTATCACTACGCGCCCCAAAGTCTATAAGAGCGGCCAGGCGCGCCCCATCTTCAACTACCAAGGTCCCCTCTGCCTGAACCCGCTTTCTTTTGTGCGATTTTCGCCGCGTGGCGGCTGCATTAGCTGCTTCAAGCTCAGCGATACGTTTTTGCGCCAACGCCAGCTTATGCGCAATAATCGCTGCCCCCTTTGAGACCTTCTCAAAGGCCTCTACCATAGAGGTTGGTGAGCTGTCAATATGCCTCTGGATCCTCTGCTTCACCAGCTTCGATTGCGACCCAAATTCAAGGGTATTGCTAGGGGTTTGCGACACCCAGGGCTGGTTGTTGACAGGTAGGGGTGATGGAGTGCGCAACCGCACATCAAGGGCTGAAATAACCCGTTCTAGGTCAAATGGGACCAATCCAGCGCCTCGAAACCCTCCTTAGATATTGCTAGCAGTAATTGTGCTATCAAAGGCGCGCTTGAAGCAAGGTAGGAACTCCTGTTTGGTGATGTGGTTGATCTGGCTGCGCATGAGCGATTCGACTTGGCGTCCGTAGGCCTGCTTTAAAGGGGCAAAACAGCCCACATCAAGAGGCTGTAAGAGGTGAGATGAGTGCGGAGGCATACAAAGAGTAACAATATTGTTATCTTTGCAGTAATTTTGGAAATCCAGTGAGTTGTGGCTCTTATGGCCGTTAATAATAAGCAGGCGGTGGGTACCCACTACCTTCTTCTTTGTATGCTCATCAAAGTGCTTTAGCCACGCAAGGCCAAGCTCATTAGTTGTCCAGCCGTTCTGAGAGACCCCAATAACCCAGTTCTGGGGTATATCGCCGTCCTTATACCAGCTTGAGAGGTGGTGGCGCGCCTTAAGGATGATAAAGGGCGGAATCGCCCACCCGGTCGCATTAATGCCCTGGATGACCGTTGCCCACTCTCTGTTGCCAGGCTGGATAGCCTTTGGCCGTCCGCGCCTCTCTGATGCTGTAACAACCGCGCTAGGGGCAATCTAGCCCATCATAAATCCCGTCTCGTCAAAGTTGTACGTGTCGTCATCTTGGATACCATACTTGGCTTTCATATTGGCTACTAGGCCAAACCAGTCTTGGATAGCCTTAGGATCCTCACATAGGGCTCTCTTGTAGTCGTACTTGCGGCTAAACATCGTTTTAAGCTCAGGGCGGCGCTTGACGAACGTACTGGGCCAGATTTGGCCAACCTGGCCTAAATTACGCTCAGCGCGTAGAGAATTGGCCATATCAGCCACATCTGCGAGCCTAGGGGGAAATCCACGTGAATTAAGATCAAGTATATGCTTAATAACCACCTTCTCCTCAACCTTAGTTAGATTTATTGTTTTGGGCCAGCGATCTGCCTGTGAAGGTCGTTTGTCGCGTCGGTCACTCAGTGTTGACCGAGCAACATTAAAGATAGCTGCAGCGCGTCGTAACGAGAGATTCGCGTCTTGTTTAAGAGCTTAAAGAGCAAGCTGTATTTAACATTCACTAGAAAGCTGTAACTGCTGTTGTTGTTATGACATTTGTGGGTAGTAGGTAGTTTGGTGGGGTCTTGGCGAAAGTGTCCGGCCAACCCATGTGTCCGGCCAACCCATAAGGTACGTTATAGTCTATTGCATATAACTATTTCTGATTTCAATTGATAGTTTCTATACTGAGAGACTGCATACGATCTCTTATAGTATGAGAAAGGAAGAGGGTTTAGAGTAATAACATCGATAGATAAATGGAAAAATGTAAATATGAAAGTGAAGAGAAGTAGAGAGGGGAAGGAGTTCGTCGCAATAGATAGAGAGCTACTTTTCACATTGTTATCTAGTGTTTTGCTAGCTCTTCTCTCATAACATCCATCACTGATCGCAGGGCTTTATCATGATTTGGCCCCAGGTCATATATAAAAGATCATAACTGTCCACCTTTTGCGTGAAGTCCTTGCTCTTGTTACCGAGTTCAGCTCGGGCAAGGGCACATCTGAATCTGTGGTCAAAAAAAATCTATTACATCGGGGAATTTACTCTGTTCCTTCGAGGCTAGCGCCTTAAAGACCCTTCGCATGCTCTCGTAACCTTTAGAGATGTATTGAAGGGAATCTGGAGATCTTTCCTTCGCGCTGAGGAGACGGTTTCAGAACAAGAAGAGGGCTGCAAGTGCCGAGGCAGCAGGTGGTGCTTGGTATGTGCGATCGACTCCTATCTGCTGTATGATGAGTAAAGAGGGCTAATGTAATCATTCCGATGATATAGGCCAGGCCTTTACCAAAGTCAAAGGCAAACTCTACCCCGCCGTCTGCACGGACCTGCGTATGACCGGCTGCGGAATTTCAGCGAAATTTTGGGACGATGCGCAGAACGGCAACAACGGTTTCAAATTCAACGGACCGTAGCCGGATCCGAAAACATTTGAACCGCTGCGAGAGGAGAGAAAGAATGGAAGTAATTCGGATAGAGACGAAGTAGAATGGAGCTCGTCATATTTGGACTCAGCAGTGTCCGACTCGGACAATCAGGTGGCTATGCGGTTATTGTATAGGAGCAGGCTTGGGCTCAGAATATCTCAACGCCAAGGGCATTTTCAATTAGTTACTTGTCTCTTAACGACCGCGCATATGTGTCACTATGGGTCGAGGCCTTAGTCATTCGAAGGCTGTTCGGGAACTGTACAAGTACTTATTCCATGGTGAAATCGATATTGTCTGCAATCCTGATCATACCACATTGGTCTTTGAATTATCGGGAACTCCAAGCCCAATTCCTACTTCCCTTTTGCTTATCCACTTTTTCCACTACTAGAGTAGTTATCTTGCTTTCTATCCGCGCTAGGGACGAATTGCGATCAAAATGGAGGTAGAAACCTCATGTGGATAGAGACATCTGCCTTTCGAGCTTCAAGGTCCGTGCGGGACTTGGCGTCAGCCGCTGTATGCCTAATCATCCATCCATCTATGACTCCCCTCGGTATGGGACCTTCTTTTTTCATCCCACTTTTTTTTTAAAAAAATCGGGCCCTCCTGACTGTATTCATGTATGACTAGGTTTTGTATAGAAGGATAAATATTGCATCTTCCCCTCCGTAACTCTCCTTCAAATCACGTCTTCTCCCCCCAGCAATGACTATCAGAAAGCCCCATCCGCCTTTCGGGCACCCGATGCGCTCAGCACACTTTCAATTCGCACCTACTTATAAACCTCTCAACCATGGCTCTTTTGGTACGCATCCAACTCCTGTACGAGAAGCACAATACGCTCTGCAAACTACAGCAATTGAACGACCTGATACATTCGTCTCATTTATCACATTCCCTCTCCTCGCCAAATCCCGCGCTGCGATTGCTCCTTTGCTCGGGGTAGATCATGAAGAAGTGGTCTTCGTCCCCAACGCCACGACAGGTGTCAATACCGTACTCAGGAATATCAAGTTCGAGGATGATGATGTAGTGGTGGCGTTTTCAACGTCGTACCCAGCGTGTGTCAAGACCATTGGTGCCATTGGTGAGATTTTGCCGGTCAAATGTGAGAAGGTTGAGTTAGTGTATCCGGTTGAAGACGAGGTAATCCTAGAGTCGTTCAAGGAGAAAGTGAGGAGTTTGAGGGCGGACGGGAAGCGGGTGAGACTGGCGATGTTTGATACAATTTCATCATTCCCTGGGGCAAGGCTTCCGTGGGAGGATCTTGTAGGTATCTGTAAAGAGTTGGGTATTCTGAGTTTGATTGACGGGGCGCATGGCATTGGTAAGCAAACAGTTTTCCCGAGAGATAGTGATTGGACATGAAGCAGAATTGCTGTAGACTGACATTGAGTTAGGGATGATCGACTTGACTCACCTCGGCAAGGTCAATCCAGATTTCTTTGTTAGTAATTGCCACAAGTAAGTTTGAACGCGACCATGTTGCTAAGGGATAATTTATTTACCGTCCCAGATGGCTCTACACGCCCCGCTCTTGCGCCGTCTTCCACGTTCCCTTCCGCAACCAGCATCTCATCCGAACCTCAATTCCCACCTCACACGGTTACCAATACCCTGGTCAGCCCGAAAACACCAACGGCCGCAGCCCCTTCATCTTCATGTTCGACTACGTCGCAACCATGGACTACACGCCTTACCTATGTATTCCAGCCGCACTCGAATTCCGCAACCAAGTCTGCGGAGGTGAAGCCAAGATCCGCGAGTACTGCTATGACATTGCTCGGAAAGGCGGAGATTGTATAGCTGGGTTTCTAGGAACGCGTGTGTTGACCACGAATAATGAGACAATGAGACAGTGTGCATTTGCTAATGTCGAACTGCCACTGGTATTCAAAAAGAAAGAGGAGGTTGATCAAAGCAAAGGAGAGTTGGATGTCGATGACGCAGTGAAGATTGCGGCTTGGATAAAGCGAACGGCTGCCATGGAGATGGACACGTACTTTCAGACTGCGTTCCATGCTGGGAAACTATGGGTCAGGCTTAGCGGACAGATCTATCTGGAAGTAGATGACTATAAGTGGGCTGCACCGAAGTTGATGGAATTGTGCGAGAGAGCGAAGAGGGGAGAGGCAAGTGATATCGTTGTAGCGGACAGAGAAAAGATAGTCACGTGAAGTAGAAATTAGCATACGTATGGAAGAGGGAGCTTGAGGTTTTTTACGCTATAGTCAGTATTGATTTTCAAAAATTTCTTGTGCCAGGCGATTATAGTACTTCGTACTGTCAGCAGATCAAGGAATCTATATTAAATTCCTCGTTTCCTGAGAACATAAATACACTATTGATCTTCAATAGATAACCTACTAGAACAAATACTGAAACGTCTTTGTATATGACGCTCGGGTTTGCATGCGCAGGTATATTAAAACGATTTCCTGTACAGATGAGCCGGCGAATATCTCGGAGGCAAATTCTTGTGCGAGCCTCGAATTTCCTAGTTTGAGTATAAACTCCATTGGAACCTTTGATATCATATCCAACCTCATCGCGTAGTAGAAAAAGAAAACACCAACCCGCCTGTAGGTATTTGATTGATTTTCAGTAGGATCAGACCCGATGGTCCAAGACTTTTCAACTTGTCGAATTTGCAGATCTGCAGGCAGTATATTTTGAGGATATCAACCGATAATTCTGACTCAGGATTGTCCCAGTACATGGTAGCATCTTCCAAGTCTATAGGCCCAATATCCTGACATTCAAAACCATTTGATGCGTTAGGGGATAAGATTGTTCTCCTCAAGTGTCCTTGGATAGTGAGAGATCCTGAGGATACTGCACCATGAGGTGCTTCGATATGGACAAGCTGTATACTTGGGTCTGTTACTTTAAAATCCGGATCCACATTTATCATAGTTAATGCTATAATGCCAGGAGATAATATTGTCTAAACTAGCCCAGCTCCAGGGAGGGCGCACAGTACGTATCGTCTTGTTGCTTGGATGGTTGATGGCAAATCCATAGCAATGCTAGTGGGAAGTGGGGGTGCCACATACCAGCCAAATAAGTATCATTGGGCGTTCGTCTGCTCCAAAGATCTGCTATGCCTGAGATTGCTATAAGCTTGTCGGCAGGAAATTTGAGCACGCGTCTTGAGTAATTTCAAATCAATTTCATCCAAATTTTGCATTGTTTAACTGCAGGGTCCTCTTTGGTGCCGCGATGAAGAGACAAAGACAGTTGATACATACCCGCCCAAGACCTTTCCTCCTCTTCTTGATGGTGTCCTGTCTCTCGACACATCCACACAAGTCCTGATGATGTGTATTCTAATATCCGACGTGATAGCATATACTCTTGGAAAGTCCAAGCACGTGAGTGGACTGGATCACTACTACGAGGATAGCACAGAACTGAGCCCAACCTACCATCTGGACAGGCATAAAGAAGACTGAAAACAAGACTGTCTACGAGTGGGCGAGATATATGATCGAGGAAGCCTTCCCGGCTATCCCCTGCTCTGCTTGCGTAGATGGTGATATAGGCATTGCCGAAAATAGCAGGCAGACCCGCGATTTCGCGAGCCAAGTCTTTCTCATCGTCCTGGAAGATGCATAGGCAGTCTATCCAGATGAATTTTCCGTCAAGATTCCAACTCGATAAGATGGCTTCTTATAACGTTCTTGGCAACTCTGAGATAGCAAGCCCTGTTTCGAATATTTCAAATGATGAGATTGTCAATTTGTGCTCTTGGTCTCTTCCCCAGCAATAACTCAGTGTTGAGTATCTTGTTGTCATTGACTCGCTTGACATTAGGGGTACAGTATCCAGATAGATATGAAGCTGGTTGATTTGCTCCTTTATACCGATACGGAGCAATCTCCTAGGTCTTCGAAGAGGGTGCGAACATTTGCATTTCGAGTGGTGGATATCACACTGTTCCAACAGCAAAACAATGCGCGATTTCGACTCTTCAGTTCTGAAAAAATAGAATATTGGTCTCTGGGGACCGAAATCAGAGCTGTGATCTCCTAGTCAAGCCTCAGTCGTCGAATGTATTGAATCAACAAATGTCATCGTTACTTACCAGGAAGTGCAAAGACGCTGAAAGTCTGCATCTAAGAGCAAAGGCCACTATTGTTTGATATCCAACCACCAATCGTGCTCCTATCATCCGGAGATTTTGCATTGAATATCCTGAGTTCATACACCCAAAGATCGATGTCGAAGCAGTTGTTGGAGCCCTCGTTCCATTGTGAGGTTAGAATGCTGTAGATGTGAGAGAAGAATTTACATTCATTGGTGCCTCGATAAACAATTAAGCCTGGGTATCTGAGAACAAAAAGATCGCTTGAATCGGTTCTACGAAACGGGCCTATCTTCTGTGCTGAACAAAGATGACAAGTGTCAATGCCAGAAAGAGGGGGTTGTTGTGCCATCGCGATCCATGAATTATTGTTCAAGTCGGAAGAATATTTGGACTTTGACACATTGGCACAATGAGACCAAGGTAGTCTAGTTATGAAGTATCAAGCCATTTATCAAGGCAGCCACCAGGGCTGAACAGCGCGGGGCAGTGCTGAGGCAATGTTCGTGGGTGAGCGCAACTACGTCATCCTATACATTCATTTCAAAAAGGGCGCTAGGACTATTATGAACCATCGCTCTTATGTGTGCAAGGTGAATTTCGGTGATTTGAAACATATGTTATAGGAGTGTTGCACGTTCTCGTATGAACATGCGAAAAGCAAAGACTAGAGTCGATAGTGGATGCTGTAATGCCAAGCGAGCGGGACGGCCCGCTGGCGGTGTATGAAGTCTGAACTTGTCTCATTCGCGCTGCGCTGATCCCACAACCTCAATCATGCCACGCCGAGACTGGACACCTGAAGAATCCAGAGCGCAACTCCCGCCTCGCGCTGAACACTCACCACACGGTGCGCGTAGTCACAAGCGCCATCATCGCCCACACCGCTCGCGCTCTCCTCGCCGCGATAACGACAGCCACCGACACAAACGGACGCGGACGCGATCGCGTTCGCCTGCGCGGAAACCTATAGATTTGCCATACAATGCAAGGCCGCTATCGAAACGTCAGTATGACGAGTACCGACCGCTGTTTCAATCATACCTGGATATACAAAAGCAGATCCAACTAGACGATTTGGATGAGCGGGAAGCAAAAGGGCGATGGAAGAGCTTTGTTAGTAGATGGTATGTATGGATTCTCTGCAGAAAGAAAAACATGGCAAAGGAATGTTGTTCTAACGTTCTAGGAATCATGGAGAGTTAGCCCGCAGCTGGTACGACCCATCCATGCTCAAGACGGCGCAAGAAACAGTGCAGTCATACCGTGCATCCTCCACCCAAGCCCCGGCCAGACGAGCATCGCCCAGCTATGCGCCTAAAGAGGGTGCCGAAGATGACAGCGATGATGAATTTGGGCCAGCACCACCGAGAGACCTAGCGCGACATGCTGACCATGGGCCAACCATACCCAGACTTGACGACCTAACATATCGCAATGAGTTGCGAGATGAAGACCGGGCTCGAGGCCAGTCTGAGTATATGGATGACTTGCGCTATTCCCGGAAAGCCGACCGCAAAGCGCAGAAGGAGCGTCTAGATGAATTGGTTCCCCGCGCCGATCCGGGCAGCCGCGAACGACAACTAGAAAAGAAGCGAGAGACGACTTCTACACTACAGTCATTTCGCGAAGCCAAGGAATCGGGAGATGTTGAAGTTGCGGAATCAGATCTCATGGGTGATGACGGCATTGACGTGTACAAGAAGAAGAAACGGGAGCAGGAGCGGCAGAAGAATGAAAGGGAGATACGGCGTGAGGAAATTGCAAGGGCGAGGGAGGCAGAAAGGAATGAAAGGTTGGCGGAGAGGAGGGAAAAGGAAAGCAAGACCATGGAGTTTCTCAGGCAGATTGCACAGGAGAGATTCGGATAGAAGCTGTTGCATGCTTCGTTCTATACGGGTAGAAAAGTATATTAGGTGTGTCGTCAAGAAGGGTGTATTGGAGCGCCGCTCCAGGTGAAGGAGGTCCGCTTGTAATTAAGCACGTCAAGAATGCAATTGGAAGCCAATGAGATACTCCACCAACACCGTGCTGCATTGCAAAACCCAAATCATTACAACATGAATTCCCCCCAATTCCTACATGACTCTATTATTCGTCGTCAAGAATGGAGCTCGCTAGCGGTCCGAAAAAAGGCACTTCGCATCGATCGAGCGTGGCAGCTACGAAAACGTCAGTAAGCGGTCTTGAATGGCATGTGACAACTCCCCAACTCACCATCGAGATACGCCCTCCATGTCAGCCAGCCAATGAGTGACAAGTCGCCCAGCAACATGGCCCAGGAAATAAAGCTCGACCAGCTAAATATGACGTGCAGAACAAAGATGAAGGCAAACAGCAGACTACTCTGCCATGCATGGAATCGCACGTAGTCGCTTTGATGCTCAAACATAAGTAGCAAAACGCCTCCAGCCGGGGGCAGAAGCAGATATGCCAGACAAGCTTCGTAATCGAGGCGCCAGCCGAGCGATGTGGTGAACATGTCAATGTCTTGGCGAGAACGACCAAAGGACGTATTGCGCGAGGGTTGGTCCCATGCTATGCGCTCTGTTTCGGGTTCGCCGAGCGGAGATGTGGGGGGTTGGCCTTGGAAATAGTCCTGGTGGTCATACGAAGGGCGTGAAGTCGGCGAGGCAATGGTACGGGAGCGGTCGACGGATGCTCGAGGCGAGCGGAGTGGTGGTGGGGAAAGAGCTCGTGACGATTCGGGAATGTCCTGGTACGGGGCGAAGTTGGCTGCCATGGTGTCTTTGTCGGCAGACGAGGGCGATGATGCTGAGTGTTTTCTTCACCCGGAGCTCCAGGCTCTGCTATGCTTGGGCGGTGGAAAGTGGAGTGCAAGGATTGGAGCCATGGGAGGCTGTGGACGCAGAGGAAGGCGCAACCGGCCAGTGACGCGGGACAGGACAGGGATGCTAGCTGGGGCACGCGGCAGGCGGCAGGGATCCTCGGCACGCGGCACTGTCACGTGAATGCTCGCTTTGGGATGCCTCCGCTGCGTTACTCCGCTGCAGGAACACGGCGAGGTCATGCTGTGCGGCGTGACTAGAGAACGACTGCTCACGCCAGCTTACTACTCAAGAGCCACAGACGCACACAAAGCATATGCAGCACGCCATGTGCAAGGATAGATAGGAATGTCATGCATCTCATCCCCGTAGCACTCGGTCGCTGGCGGGCCGTCATTCTTTTGCATCATCACAAGGGCATTGAACTGCGCCTCAAGTACAACGCCGACTGCATCATCTAGACGTGTATCATCTCATCTCACTCCACACTCTGGACTGTTGGAACCACGTATATGAGCCAGCGTTGACACCTCTCGCTGGCAAACATCCTCACCGCCTGCCCTGCATTAAGGAAACTTGTTTGCTTTAACCCGTCTCTTTCCGCATCCATCAACGCCACACAAGACAAGTGCAAGACACCGGCTTTCTACATCTTTCCATCTACCCATAGTGAAACACAGAAACACACCTTACTTCACAATGTGCATCGCCATCCTCACAACGGCGCATCCAGACTACCCCTTCATACTACTGAACAATCGAGATGTATGGCTTGCCGGATCAACTCAGCACTACAGATACAACTAACCTCTGACCAGGAATATCTCCATCGCCCAACTGCAGAAGCAACATGGTGGCCTTCACCAGACACACAGGTCCTAGGCGGCTATGATCTTCATCGCCCTGTACACGGCACCTGGATGGGTGTCACTCGTCAAGGCCGCATCGCTGTACTCACAAACTACCGCGAGGAGGATGAAAAGATTATCGAGGGTGCACGCAGCAGAGGCCTGATCCCCAACGCATGGTTAAAAAGCGACCCCGCCAAGGAAGAAACCACCGATGAATTTGCAAAGCGAATGATTGAACAGGACGGTGTCGAAGGCGTGGGCGGCTTCTCACTATGTTACGGCTTCATGCAAGACGTCGTCAAAAATGGAAAGGGGCTAGCCATTGTCAGCAACCGCACTCCAGATGTTCACGGCGTAGTTCGTTTGCTCCAAAAGCCCGATGAAACCCATGCCCTGAGCAACGCTGCATACAGCGACCGTTCATGGCCTAAAGTCATTCACGGCGAGGAATGGACCAAGAAAGCAATTGCCGAATCGGTCGCTGCAAATGAATCTCGCGATCAACTGATCCAGCGCCTCCTGACCCTTCTCAGAACAGACACGATGCCTCGCCAAAAGGAAAATGAAGAGTGGGACATGTACCTGAATCAGTTGCGCCACAGCATCTTTATCCCAGCTATTGGCAGGGATCACCTGGAAGAGCACAAGATGCCTGCGCATGAGATTGGCGATGTGGTCAAGAACAAGGCGGCGGATGCAACCAGTGGGTGTTATGGCACGCAGAAGAACATCGTAGTCCTGTGTGATCGCCAAGGCAAAGTGACATATCTGGAACGGACATTATACGACGTTGATGCTAAAACAATTGAAGACGGCAAGGGGGACCGCATGTTCGAATTCCAGATTGAGGGATGGTAGGGTAGGGTAGACCTAATAAGCGCTTGCAGCAGACTGGTGAATGGATTCCATGTTGTCCAGTCCACTCTCATTCGAGAAGAATCTCGGCCAGACTACGATTTTTCAACTTTCACGCTCACTTCCACCAGTTTCTCCATCAGATCACTAGGGCGCTTCGACCGTGTTTTCATCAGCATGACAGTTTGCTCCCAGTATTCCGCACAAGTCGCGCACTTTCACCTTTTTTCCTCACATCGCCAGGGCAGCTCTCATGTTATTCACATCAGCAAGTCAGGTTTGCCCCTAGAGTGTTTCCGCATTGTATATTAACAAGTCCTTTTTTCGCACAATGCTCTAACAACTTTCTGTATACTCACAACTACACTCAGACTGATATATAAATATTCTTCAAATTGTCTCCAAAAGGAACACTTCTTTACTACTTCTACTACTTCAACTACTTCCTTGTCAAATCTATCCTCAAAATGTGTAAGCACCTGGTTCATACACCTCGCGATCAATATATTCTCTGCATAAAGGAGGACAAAATGGCTACTATCGAACACTCGGCACCGAACCAGAGGATTGAAAAGAAGGCCGAAGTCTCTTTGAATGACCTGGGGCCAGTTCCAGAGGAGGATGAACATTCAGATGACTAGGGGAGCAATTGGAGGGACTACAAAGCTCTCTCCGACGTAGACAGCATCACGTCTCACTGGCGTTTAGACAACTCTGTCGAGGAACTTGGGCTCATGCCTTCAGCTAATTCTTTAAACCCCCAAGCAGAGACTATGCACGATGAGAACTTTCCTTTGTGGACACAAGGAGCTTCCTATAGCACCTATGAAAATGGGGTTAGTCTCTCCAGCGCTGTATAACCCCAATCATAGAGAGGGTCCATATACTGGACGATATGACCATTATCGTTCGTCACCACCCTATATCCCCTGGACAGCGCACCCATATTTTTCTCGACCTTTCCACAATCTTCCCATCAATCCATCTTCTACACAGGCCGTTCATCCTACTGCACAAGGAAACCCTGTGCACCCACACTTTGCTCCACTTCCGTGCAATCCGCCAATGCACACATCCTCTTCACAGGATGTCCCCTCGAACCTGCAAGAGAATATGCAGCAGCCGCCTGTAGTAAACCAATCAAGCACCTTCAACGAATCGTTGGGCAGGACGTCGCACCGCGAAATGGTGGATGAGCAGTTGACCCGACTGCCCCACTACTTGGCCCAAGCACAGCAGCACAATCACCAGCCACAGCCCCAGTACTATGGGGAACCTTCCCGCAACTATCAAGTTTGGCCAGGCGAGCGGACTTATGGTATGGGAGTGCCACCGCACCTGTGGCCAGCCCTATGGCCCGACGTCAATCGTCCCTTGGAACCCGGCGCGTTTGATCACCTGAGAAGCCAAATGGGCAACGATAAACCCAAACCAAAATAGATGCTCTGAATTGGCTTAGTGTGTCGTGCAAAGGTGTGTGGAGCTGAGGTGTGGATACGTTGTTGACTGGAGGATTGCTGGAGCTCATGGGATTAGCGCTACGTATGTGCCTGCTACTAAGAGGGATTGTCTGTTGTTGTTGTTACGAAGGAATAAAGGTCCCGCGATATGGGCGGTGTATTTTCTTTTCTTTTCACGCATGCGCTGGAGTTATTTGCTTTTCATGATGGCGCTGAAAGTCGAGATGACGAAGTCAGTTGAATTGGAATTGAAGGAGTTATGGAAACAGTACTCATTAGTTGTATATCAGAAATTAAAGCAATTTGGAACCATATTTGTGCACTCGTATGAATTGCGATCAATTAGGTAAAAGCTGGAAGCCTGTCACTTCAGTGAGGGTAGTTTATATAATACACAAAGGCCGTTCTTTCACACGTGCTTCGTCTTGGCAGTCTGACTCGGCTCGGATCATTGGTGACGTCTTGTAGATCCTCGGGAAGTCTAGGTAACAAACACCGAGCTAAACTTGAGCATCGCTCCACCCTATTACTCACAAACTACCCAACGCTTAATCTTGTCGAATAGCCTACCGTGACGTCGCTTTCCGCGTCTTATTTGTACCAACGTGACGAACGACACCGGTGCTCTATCGCGTCCCAACAGTCGCCCGCGACATGGCGTCTCTACCGCCGCAGCGCCCCGCGTCGCAACAAAGGCCTGCGCCGCCGGCTGAAGCATCTCCTTCGCAACAAGACCACACACGCCGGACCGACAGTTTCTCGGGCCAATCTGTCGACTCGCAAACGCTTCTACTCAACACTCCGCCGTCACAGACCAGCACTCCCGCGTCGCAAGAACAGAAAGAGGCGCCCGTCCAGCATGCGGCGCCGCAACAAGAGGAGGATGACGAGCCCCGCAAGTGCTGGATCTGCTTCAACGACGAGACAGAGGATGATGAAACGACATCAGAGTGGCGCAATCCCTGCGCCTGCTCCCTGGTTGCGCACGAAAAGTGTCTTCTCGACTGGATAGCAGATATGGAAGCGCCCAATTCGCGGCGGCGCGCGGGCACAACGGCGAATAAGATATTATGTCCACAGTGCAAGAGCGAAATTAAAGTGCAGCGGCCGAAGAGCTATGTTGTGGATGCTGTAAGGCGCGTTGAGCGCGTGGTCAGCAACCTGACACTTCCTGGATTTGCTTTGTTCACGGGCACAGCGCTATACTCGACTTTGACGCTATCTGGCACAGCGACAATATACCAGATATTCGGTACAGAGGATGCGCTGCAAATTCTCGGCCCGCTTTACGAGACGCCAAACCGGAACGTCAATTCAGTCCTTATGCAATGGCTTGAGCACCTGCGACAGCACTGGAGGCTGGATCTTGGGTTGCCTCTGATACCCACGGTACTGGTCGCCAGCAGAACAACATTCGCAGATTCTTTCTTGCCCTTTCTTCCACTCATATTCTTCGTCAGCTCAGGTCATCCAGGCGACGAGATGCTCCAGCTACAGTGGCCGCCTAGCGCCGCCTTCTCCTTTGCCGCACTACCATACATTCGAGGTTTCTACAATGCATACTACGAGCGCGTATGGCTGCCGCGGGAACAGCAGTGGCTTAGGGAGATCCAACCCCGAGCAGGCGAGAATACTGACGCAGAGATCCAAAATCAGGCCCAGCACAACCATGCGCACGACGATGGCGATGCTGCGGAGGAAGTAGAAATCGAGCTAGATTTTGACATCTTTGCCGACTGGAACGACGGTGACGATGCAGACAACAACGGCGCGCCTGTAGCTGACGCGCATCAAGAGGAGAACAATTGGGAAAACAATGTCCGGATACCACCTGAGGTCGATGTTCGCGCAAACCCAGCCCCTGCACCAGACGTACCCATGCAACCAGCAGTCCAGCGCCCCCGTAACGTCCGACGCGAACGCGGCGTGACCTTCTCCACCACCTCCCTCTCAGACACCATCCTCGGCGCCCTCATATTCCCCACCATAGCAGCCGCCATCGGCGAACTCCTACGCCAAACCCTCCCCGCTTCCTGGGTCAACCCCTCGTCTGGCTCCCCAGCTGTCTCCTGGCTCGGCGGCTGGGTCAAAAGTGGCGGCAGCAGGATTGGAGGTGCAGCCAAGCCGACAGGGCTCCTGCAAACGCGCTGGGGCAGGAGTATCGTCGGTGGATGTCTTTTCGTGGGGCTCAAGGATGCGGTTATGCTTTATGTAAGGTGGAGGACTGCACAGAATCATCGCAAGAGGGGGATTGTGGATTATGCGAGCGGGAAGAGTAGTAAGGGTGTGAAGGCTAGGTAGCGATCATGCGTTCATGGGTTGCGACGGATGTGGATTTCCCGTCCTTGTATTATAGGCTTCAAGGCAATTTAATCAGTTCTTTTGATCATGTCATTGTGTTGGGGTTGGGGAATCGAGACATTGTGTGGTTTTTTTTGTTCTCCAACAAGATAATGCTTGGACTACTATCCGGCGTCTATCCAGCATCTGTCCCACCATCTTACAAGAAAAAGTTCAGTATACGAGCGACTAGTGGCGCGCGACACTCTTGCAATGTTAGTCTTAGTGGCACGCCCGCATAACATCGCAGCTCCATGCAGCGCAAACGTTCTAATTGCGATATTCTGCAGGCAATGGGTCTGGGTGACAACCACCGTGGCTAGGATCGTTGTCGTTTACAAGGCATCAGTTATATCGCCGATCGAAGTATATCACTCCGAGTCACCAGTGAGTGATAAGCGTCGCGGTACACTGGCAGGAGCTTTTTGGTATAGCAGATAGCTCTCATAGAGTTTCGCGGGCCGCTCCATGATCCGCTGTTCAGCCTTTTGAGCATCCCAGACGCGTGCGTGGTGCTTATATTATTTGTCATCTTCGGTGTTACGGCCTCACGGCTGTGGTGGAGGCTCTGGGAGCTAAACGTTATCCTAGTCGTCGTTGTAAAAGATTACATCCAGTGCCTTCTCATACTAATTAACCCAGGCGGCAATTTAGACGTCGTTAGCAGTTCCTAGAAGCATCGAGATGAGGTTTTTTTCATCGGTTGCGCTCACTATTTTAACGTGATATCAATGGAGGGGCGACATTAGATAGCGACATATGATCCTCATCAGCGGGAAAAACACCATCTCAGAAGCTAACTACGGGTTGTAGGCAATACTAAGAGCGGTAAGAGTGCCTGTATGACGCTTGGGATTATATTGTGTTTAATTGGAGTTGTGTAGCTACAAAGTCATGACGCTAGCATGAAGCAGCGGCTTCAGTGAAGCTAGTCTGTACGCTGGTGCTCGACCCTTTCTTGTGGAGTGGTGATCCCTCCGCGACGGATATTAGATGCGTCATCATTAAACTCAACCACCATATACCATAGCGATAGTTTCTTAAGCACGCGCGCCCTCGAAATATCGCAAGCTCGGTCACCTCGGATTATAGACAACACCTATGGTTTTTCTTACTACACAACTTTACACTAATATGTATAACAAGAGGTATAAGAAACAAGTGGTCACACAGTTTTGTGTGTGCGTGTGACGCATAATATGAAGAAAGGATAGTTATTTAGTCAAGTCTAGCGATAAGGGCAGGTGACTTCTGTCTTTGAGGGTTTGGTAAGTTCTTGCTACTTTCATTTCGATACCCTATAGACCTTGATCTACTCGATGCAGATCCATCGCCAGTTGGCTTCGTTGTTGATTGAATCAGTATGACAAGAGTCCTGCAACACTGGTCCGAAGTACGTGCCGTAATCTTTGCCGTAATCATTCCTGCAGTTATGTGATGGAAGTTTTGGAACATAACACTAAGAAAACAGTTAGTAACTACTATTTCTTAGGCTCTAATGAGAGGATAGTGGAGATAGCGTAGTGTATAGTGGTAGTACGTATGCATTCCCAGTGGGCTTTGGTTTCCTGCCCAGACCTGCCATTTCTAGTTATAGGACAATCGGTTTTAGGAGCACCGCCCGGCGTAGTTCCTATGCAACAGACTGCTGAGACAGTGCTCAAGAAAAAAGAAATGGCAAGGAAGAGTAATCGGATCATTATAGATGATGAGAACGCAAATAATACTATAAAAGTCGGTTATTGCGTAGGTAGCGATAAAGACAGGATACTGATTCTGGTAGAGCGGTTGAGTAGAAAGCAATACAGGAGCAGAACTTGGACGACTTGTATACTACTGCGATAGATATCGAACCACTATGCTACATGGCATAAGTGATGTATGTGGGTCCGCTAGTACGGGACGATATACTGCGATAAGCCGCGAAGAATATAAGAGCTAAAGGATTTTAACCACCGTCTTAGCGTCTCTGTAGTATAAATGTCACGATATCCTGAACCAAAAGACTGATCTTTAGGGATGTATCGGGCACCCCTTAGAATAGTACAGTCCTAGTCCCGTGTATACGAGTATATAGTGTTAACAATCCTTACGAAGATTTCTAAAGAACTCGTCTTAATTCTACTCCTTTGATGTATATCATGCCTATCCGCGAAACAACTTGTAACAAAATTTATAATAGATAGCACAGTAAGGATATAACTCCTTACTACGGGTCTCGCAGACGTAATTCTCTCAGACTCTCACCCGACTTTTTACTTTAACTGCACGGTCATTTTTTAATACCCAATTTCGGCAGGTTGGGGTGTGGCCTGCTTTTCTTTTCTGAGATAATTGATCTGATACGCTATAGTTATAGCAAACAGAGAAAGAACGTCAAGTTAGTCATAACTCCTTACTACAAGGATAAGAAGAGGCGGTGAGGTGGAGCTCACTCGGTGCTGTAATTAAGTCTATATTTTTGGTACTGAACGGGTGCAGAGCGTATAGTAGCTACAAGTTCTACTATGGTGGACGCTGGCATAGACATCGTTCTTAGAGTTACCTGTGTCGTCACAGAGAGAGGGTCAGCAAAAAGAGTAATAAGAGCACTAATTAAGTTCAAAATATCGAAGATTGCATATCTTTCTCCTAAATAAAAGATCCCCATCTTATAGTCCATTGGTCTGATCGTGGTGTCAGCACAAGGGTCGCTGGCGACCTTGTGCACCTGGCATAGTACGAGAGACTAAAATTTACAATTTTAGAACATGTACACGAACGGGGTCTACGTAACATTACTCAATCCTAGTGGCACTAATGCGGGTGAGTCTTATGTGTCACACGGGATTCCAATAGTATATACACTACTTAACTATAGTTATTCATCTAGTTACATATATTAGTGGTAATAGTCTGTTAGAAAGTTGATTAGCAGAGTAATACAGAGTCAGAAAAAGACTCAAAAAAATAATACTGATTTATGTTCGAGGGCAAAAAAAGGCTGGACGCTGTGGGAATTGAACCCACGACCTTTCACAAGTACGCACATGAATAGTATGCGAAGCGAAAATCATACCCCTAGACCAAGCGCCCTTGCAGATTTTACACGATTTTTCAAAAGGTTCAATTTATATTCTGTATTGCCTAAGACTGCTAAAATGCATTCCAGAGTAAAAGCCTGGAACCTCTTTGAATCACAGGGTTTGACGGATCGGACGATTTCTGAAGGATGTTCTCGATAGTATCTCGGTGCCTCGTGTAGTTTATCGGAAAGCCTGGGCTATTTTTAACTCAGGACGCAAGAATCACGTGACGTACCAACCAACAAAGACTTGATTATCCATGGATTCAATAGAGCAAAGTGAGCGGTTATGCTGAGATATTCAAAGAATCAACGGGAAATGCTGGGTGGTATATGTGGTAGAATTATTAGCAATAAGGATATACGGATGAACGAATCTCTTACAATCGCACTCGATATAGTAACGTAGAGGTTTCTCTGAAGTAACGCGTTTTGAAGCTTAGTATTCGCTTTTACATTCACCTTACTCTCAAGTCTGGGTTAGCCTCATTCCAATCCTGACATTTGATAGGTGTCGACTTAAACCAACGTCTGTTTCCTGCAATCTCTAAGGATAAGCAAACATATTTGCTTCTACACACAGTCTTTCGACCGAAGATTAGCGTTGAGAAGGCCGATGTATAAATGAATATGGTAGGTTATATCTTGATTTTCGCTTGTGTTTACAGTTACGAGTATTCCGCGCAAGAGGATCATTTTTCCAGACAGCTGTTTTTTTGATGTAATAGCAGCTTCTCTGTATTACATTGCATTTCGTATAAAGATACATAGAACCCCATCGATATAGGTAAATTATCACGACCCGAGACGTTCGTTTCAGTGTCGTTAGAGCTGCTCTTGTCGGTGTGTTACACACGTCTCATCTCTCTCATCTGAATTCCCATTAAACTGCAGAATATTGATCCCGCATCGACTCGAGACTTTGTTGGGAGACTTAGTACGGGTGCCATTTTGCAGATTGAGGGATACAACAATCTGCATGTCGGGAAGGAGCCAAGTACCCCAACAATCTTTATGCGGCGCGGCCTACTCTGCGTCTCTGCCGCATCTGCTAATGGACTTTTGATGTATGGTGAGAGCGGCTAGGGATCTAAACTTATCGGATATAATCTTAACGGCCCATGGCTGATTCGACGTAGGATAAATTGGGACATACGTGGTGTTGGTTACTGATGAAGAAGAGGAGAGGCGATATAGACCGATGAGGTTTCCATGTTTGGACCTGAGATGTCGGCACGGTCAGGGCACTGCAGACGCTATGGATCATTGAAAGCTTGGTCATAAATTATCATTTCATTCGATTGTTCATTTCGCATTCAGACTGCCCATTGCCTGTTAATTATGCAGCCTCTACATTCCTCCTGTCATGCATCATGATATTCTCCAATATTCTCATCTCTACTCATTTAAACCTTCTTGCTGGTGGTTTCCTCGCTGTGCTCCTTGAGTGGGTGCTCAGGGTTTGAGCTCAGAGTGTCCTTGGTGTTGTCACTTGACTTCTCGGCGCCCTCCTTGGGTCCAGCGCCCTGCTGGTTGACGTTGTCGGAGATCTGACCGGCTTGAGCACCAGACTGGCGCTCGGGGTCGGGAGACTGGCGACCGGCGTTGGGGGCAGACATTTTGGTATGAGGTGTTGATTAGGTGGAAGAGCTGGTCGGAGTTAGTACTTGTTGTTTGACATGAGAACAATTGCCAGTAAAGGAGTGAATGTTAGGATTGAGAGTGTAGAGAAGTCGCGACATGTTCCAATCGTGTTCCCATACAGAGAATACAGACAATGAATCTGTTTTCTTGGGAATGCAAGTGCAGGTTTGGGGTTATGACAAAGCTCATGTACAGCTGATGGAACAGACGCGACAAGAGAGAAGAACGTACGTTTGGCGTGGAGTTTGAACCTTCTGTCTCCGATTAGCTCCTTTGCACCGTGGCTAGAATTCGATAGCAGCTACTCACTGGAAATGTAAAATGGCAGAGATGGTTGCAAGCGTGGGTGTAGTGGTTCTCAAGAAGAGCGGCCCCTCGTGCCTTTTCATCTGCGAAGCTGCCCCACTGCACCTGACGTCACTTTCAGATCGGGCAACATCGACGTCAACCTCATCAAAGCGCTGCACATTCAATGGCGCGCCATTTGTGGGCCGGGGTGGTTGGTGCTTAGCAAGCGCAGGAGATGCTCGCTGACAACATGCCGCCGTCTGAATACACGCCTACCCGGTGGTTCTTATCATTCAACCACATCGAAGTCCAATCACACATGTCATATCGGTGGATGTCTGGCAACTACAAGCACATATTTCAGAGATCCGGGGGATCCCATACCGATCCCTCACTTACGTCAACCAATAATCGTTATATTCGGTAGTCAGCTCTATGTGCTACCCAACACAGTGGTTATGTGCTGCGCTTCCCCATTTCTACGTCTACGTCGCCTCCGTCTCCGTCGTCATCCCACTCACTTCCCTTTAATCGTTTACCCAACCAGATGCCTAGAGCTGTCGCTGCGCTTGCAGCTAGAAACCAGCCCTCAAACCATCTCTCCGTAAATCTAGGCTCTAATGGTGCACCCAATGCATCCCCTATCTTGCTCTTCATTTCCGGTGGCAGATTGCTACGCAGTAACAGCGCCGAGCTGATGACATATGTTGCTGCAACCTGCGAGATAATGAGTGCAAAATTTGTTTTTGCGTGGTACAACAGGCCAGGCACGACTTTCGCAAACAGTAAAAATGTCTGGAAGACGCTGTTGAATGAAAGAAGGAGCATGACGCCCGAGAGCAGGAAAGAAATGGTACGACTCCATGCTACCCGGTCAATGGTTGGATCCCAGTGCTTTGCCAGGAGAGCGAGGACATTGTTGATTGGATCACTGCTCGAGAAGCTTGCGTTAGGAGACGAGAGGCGACGGAGAGTACTGATGGTCGTTGCACCGATGCGGTACGCGCAATAGATTGCAAATAGGTAGGAGAACATGTTCAACAGTCGTCCATGTGCAGTGTGTGCGCGTAGCTGCGATTGCCGTCTGTTCTGGAGAACAGTCATTGAATTCTGCAGTGAATGACGCATCGTCTCGAGTCCCTGTATTTCCAACTGCAGAGTGCTTCGTTCCTGTGCATCCGGATTGGCGCGAATTGAGCCGACCACTCGGCCCATGAAGCCCTGTTGCGGATTCTCCGATAGCTTACGTTCGATTGCGCGAAGCCGGCTTTCCTTGACTAAGAGCATGTCGTTTGTTGCCTGAAGTCCAGCCTGTTTGCGAGCAATATCCGATTCTGTGACCTGTGGAGTTTAGTCTATCAAGCGCAATCTGTCGAGTGAACAAAAACTCACGGGTTTGTACCGCACACCAAACGTGTGCCAGAGTGCGGATATGGCAGCAAAGCCGGCGAGGGAAGCCATCAAGCTGATACCAATGATTCCTATTCTTTCAAGACAACCTTCACTAAAAGTATGAGAATGCTCATACGACGCTTCGTGGAGGTACGAGCCTAGAATGCCTCGTCCCAGGTACCAGAAACAGGCGAGCCAGACTGCCAGGCCGCATAGCTCCAAAGCCCATGCTGCTCGACGTCGCGATGAGCGTTCTCCACGAAACTCCAAGCCTGTGCCTGATATAAAGGAGTGTATCTCGAAGGCCGGTGTCGCGACGACAAGGAGGAAGAGTAGCGAGGGTAGCGTGATCTTGAGCGCTAGGGTCCGAGTAGCACGATCAATCGTGTTTGAGATTTCGCATAGAATCAGTTCTACCAGCACAGCAGAGAGGGCAAAGTTGGTGGAGAATATGATGCTTGCGAGCGAGGTTGCAGTCGGGCGCAAGGTCCGGAAGAAAGAAGCTCTGTCGCGCTGGGCCAGGCTGGAAGGACGTGGGGGTTCATGCTGCGCTTTGCGATGTGCGTGGCCCGACAAAACGGGAAACAGTTTGTGCGATACTACAAAGGCCACTCCGAGAAAGGTGAGGATAAAAGGCAAGGCGGAGATGGCGACAGCCATGGGACTCCGTTGGCGAGCATAGTCCGGCACACACTCATCGCAGTCGTCTGGGTTTGGCGGGAACATTGGATGTGCGTGAATGCGAGTGTTAGTGCCAGTTCGTCCTGGTTATGGGGGAAGCGCGAGTATCCATCAACGACGAGAGACAATGTGGCTACGTTTACACATCAGAGGTGGTTTTGGTTTGGAGGTGCAAGCTCACCCACACCCAACTGTCCGAGTCCGAGGCGGCCACAGCAACAGCCAGGAACGCGCCGGCGAGCTGTGGCGCCCGCAGCCCGCAGCCACACGAAACGTCATCATTGTCGATCAGGCAGGGATCAACCAGCCAAGCACCCCCACATGCCACTGCACTAAGTAGAGTCTAACCATCACAGAGAATGCAAATCCAAGTAGTGTGCATCTTGTAAGGGCACCAGAACATGGCCTTGGAGACCACAAATCAATATGGGTATTGCTAGTCAACTATGTTTCTGGTGCACCCTTTCCAGCGGGTGCCGCATCTTCAGACCCCTCCTGCGCTCCTTTTATGAGACTGTCCACGTACGACTTGGAGCTCTCCTGCGGCTCGGGACTCTCTGCCGGCTTGGGCTCTTCGGTGCTTGCATCAGCATTCTGTGACACCAGATCTACGGTAGACACTCCAGTCGTCGTCGAGCCTTCGCCCCGCTCGTCTTCGTCCTCACTGCTGGACTGGCTGCTCAGTTCGGGGCTGTCGAGATTCTGTAGATGTGGGCTCTTCATCATGGGGCCTGGACTCCGTGGATCATCTCCAAGCAACGCATCGCTGTTGCCCGTCTCCAGCTCATCGTCGCTACTATCTTGCGCATGCTCAACCTGTGCTAAGGGGTGCGCTGTTTCTGCGACAGGCTTAGGCGCCGTTGCGGCCGCTCCAACCGTCGCTGCCTCGTCTTCATTTGCAAAGAAGGTGTTTCGCGGGCTGTCATACTCTGGCAGTCTCTCGCTCTTCGCAAGAAGCTCTCGGTAACCCTGCCTATCGGGATCGTTCGTGCGCTTGCTCTTTGCCTTGTCGCGTTTGGATGTTGGTCGGACAACAATGACAGGGACTGGCGAATGCTGCAGACAATACTTCGACACACTTCCTGGAAGCAACCCTTGGAAGCCACCTAGACTTTTGCCTCTTGTTCCTACCACTAAAATCGCAGGCTCGTAGAGGTTAATCTGCACTATGGTCAGCCCGAATACTTCACATGCACTATGCCATCCTCACCATGTCGTCTATGACCTTGTTGACCTTGCCTATTGAGAATTCTAATATCAAGTTGATAGCCTTGTTGTCGTGATTGCGGCTCTGTATATCTGCCATTGTGTTCTCAGCCTCAACGCGATACCGGCCCGACTCGACACTGCGGTCTCCGGCTATTGCGTCTTCTTTTTCGACTACGCGCAGGCATACTATCTCGTCGCCGTCGTCCACCAGCTCGTTAATGAGCCACTGAAGGGCATATACTGAATACTCGTTCTCGTCGAAACCGCACAGGAACGTCCGCGAGCGCTTCGTGTACTCGTAGTCTTTGTGTTTGGCGATGAGTGTGAAGGAGCTCTCTTCTATAAAGTCGGCGGGCTTGTCAAACGTGTCAAAAGACACTCGGTTCTGGAAGACGCTGGACTCGCTGGTTAGCTTTGGCTTGCGCAGGCTGAGCCTGGGAGACTAAGCAAGTCTGACGTTTAACCCCCAAAGCCAAGCAAAGCGTTCTTGCCCTTGGTTGCAGTTGTTCTTTACACATGGACAGAGGGCCGAGGTTATTGCAGAAAAGCGCACGCAAACATAGCCTTGAGGAATGCATCGCTGGGGCGGTACTTACGGTGGAGGCGGCGGCGACGATAGCCGACGTCGCTCGCGGGGTCTGGGTGTGCCTCTCGGTAATGATGCATTCCTATGCGCCAGAAACTGAATCGTCGACGGCCGCCGTATTTCCTCGAGTGCGGGCTTTGCGCCGGTGGCAGTCTGCAGCGGGCTGGGTGGAAAGGGACCTGAAGACTTGCGCGGCGCTGGGGAAGCATGGCGGCCGTCCTTGGTCTTTGGAGAAGCACTCATGGCGGATTTTACAGAGACAAGCAGCGAGAGCACTTGAGGTAGGGTTGAGTACTACAGTAAAGATGTGTTGCAGGTTGGCCGGCGCCAGAAAACCCCACTGGCAATGCGCGCGTGCACTGGCAACGGGATCTGCTGTGCGTCGGATGAATGCCCTTGGCGCGGGGGAATGGGAGCTCGCGGGGTAGTTGGGGATAACTAGCGATGGTGTGGGTAACGGGCAGAAGACGTCTGTCTGCTGTAGGTCGCGGGTGGAGGAGGGTGGGCAGCGGGAAAGAGAGTATCTACTTAGTCGCTGTCAATGCGCTGCCTATTCTGAGTGACGGCAAGCGCTTGGTGATGTGTCGAACCATCCGCCATGCCTTCCAGACCCTGGCCTATTGGAGATCCACCCGTCTGGCGCGTTTGGCGCATCGGACGTCCATGACATAGTAACGTTATGAAAAAAAAGAAGCATATGTACACATACACACATGCACCAATGTCCCATTGCAGCAATGACGCTTCGGGAATAGTCAACACACACGCCAATCACAAGCAAAAGTGTCATCATTCAAGTCTACATGTCTATCGTAATCGCCATCACAAAAGTCTAGCCCAAGGCGCGGAGTTCGCCCTGGCTCAGCTTCGAGGCACCAATCAGGCGCTGGGCCTCTTCCTGGAAGATCTCCTTGATCTTGGCTGCGTCCTTGACGTTGTTGAGCTTGCTCGTCAATGCCGCCAGCTCCTCGTGATCCTCCTTGGTGATGATGAGGTCCACGTCGGCCAGAGCAGCATCGACTTGGGATGCGGGCGCTTCGCCATCGCTGTGGAAGTAGTTGGCGTCCTTGGCCGCACCACGCACCACACGCTTGTTCTTCTTTGCCGCATTCTTCGCAGCTTCCTTGGCCTTCTTCGTGTCGGCCTTTGCCGCCTTCTCAGCTGCCTCCTTCTCAGCAGCAGCCTTGGCCTCCTCAGCCTTCCTCTTCTCGGCCTCCTCTGCCTCTCGCTTCTGAGCAGCCTCCTTTTCGAGACGGCGCTTGTTCTTCTGTGCGTGCTCGGCTTGACGGAACTTCTTGATACGCTCATCGAGAGCAAGGCAGTCGTCGACCAAGTGCCTCAGACGGGCAGTGTCCTCAGTCTTCTTCTTGCGACGGGCGGCCTGGTTCTTACGCTCAACGTGACGCTTCTGGTCACGGTTCTCGTTGTCATCTGGTACATCCTCGTCAAGGTATTCGAATGATCTCCAGCTGTCAAAGTTGTACCAGAAGTTGTAGAAGTGCTCAACCTCCTCCTTGGTGCTGTTCTCGTTACCGAGTTTGGGTACCGGTTGCTGGTTGGAGAAGCGTCCCTCAGCCTCGAAAACCTTGCCCCAGAGTTTGTAGAAGTTGCCCTTTTGCGTCTCCTTCTTCGATGGTGGCTCAACCTCGGCGGCCTCGTCGACGGAGTCGAATTGCCTCCTCTTGACAGGGTCGGACAGGACTTCGTGGGCCTTTTGGATACACTTGAAGAATTGGTCATCTTCGGTGCCGCCCTTGGCCGCCTTCTTGTCGGGGTGATGCTTAAGCACCTTCCTGCGGTGTGCGCGCTTGATCTGGTCGTCGGTTGCGCGCCATCGGTAGCGAGTTATACCAAGCACAGCGTAGTGATCTTGAGACTACGTGCTATGTTAATATAATGTAATCCAGGAACATCCCTAGTAATCCTTACCTTCCAGTCCTTTGCCTCACGCTGCAGCATCAGAGGGTCCTCAGGCTCGTCAACATCATCGGGATCCTCCTCCTCGACGCTCTTGACATTGGCCTGGGCCTGAATGCGGTCGTCTTCGGAGAAAGTGCGCTTGTGACGCTTCTACATGGGAGAATTAGTATTGATGTTGTGTGGCTCGGCGATATTGAACATACTCTGCGGGCGTAGGCCAAGAAGTGTGGGCCGACAGGCTCAATGTTGCGGTCGTTAGCTTCGCTCAACTGGCCGATGGCCTTGAAGTCCTTCTCACCAGCCCAGCCCTCAGGCAGGACCGGGAGGGGGAGTGCAATCTCCACGTTTGCCATTGTTGTGGTGGTGATGGTGATGGTGATGGTGGTGGGGGAGGCCAGGCTGGGGGAGAAAAAGTTCGGATTCGGGGCAGCCCTGGCTGTGGCGCTAGTTTACCGAACGCTGATCCTAGCGCATCGCCTGAATCCCAGCCCCAATGGACCCCAGAACGTGTCCGGATACTCTAGTGCCCGCCCATGGTCCTGCATCCGACATTCGATTAACAAGCCTGTTTGGTGTCTTTTCTTGCATGTCTTATTATCCTTCTTTGTAAAACAACTTCATCATGTTCCAGGTGCCTACACCACTCCCCGAGCTATGACATCGCCCGGCTGACTTGAGACGCAGCGCATTCGAGGGGCAATAGACGCGATTGCTGAGGAACAGGCCCGCCAGAAAGCCGCCCAGCAAGCCGCCCTGCAGACCAGACCTTCGCGATCCAATTCGGCTACAGCAAGGCGCTCCAATTCCCGTAATCTATCGCCCTCGAAACGAACAGCAAGATCCAAAGATGGCGACAGCAGCAAAGCCGCGCCCGCTGGAAAGGGCCCCGATCCCTCTGAATTCGACCCGGACTTTGTCATAGGCGAGGACGAGGAACAGCCAAGCCGAGCTGCCACACCACGCCCTAAGAAAAAGGCGCCAGCAGCAGATACCACGACCGAGAACGGTGACGATAAGAAGGAGGAGGCGCAGGTCGCAGAAGGGGAGGCGCAGGTGGAGGCAGAGGCACAAGAGAAACCGGAACAACCACCGGAAATCCCTCCAGAGGTCAAGCTGCGGCTCCGTAGATTGGACAAACTGGAGCCCAAGTACACTGGTGAGTGGTACCTTCGTCCGAATGCGCTGATTCCTTTAAAGCCACATGTCGTGAGCAGGAGACGCGGCCAGCCCCTACATCATGCGCATGTACCCTCAAGGCTTTCCTGGCTGCACTTTTCTTTCCAAATCCGCCACCTGCTCCCTCTTTGCCCGGAAAGTTTGTCACACAAGGTACACAAAGCTAACCTGGAAATCAGAGCTACTCCGGTCGTACCGCATCGCACACGCTAGGGTTGGCGCAATCGAGGCGTTTGAGAGTTCCCTGCGCGAATACACTCCTCTTACTTCTATCAGCGATGCCAGCGCCTTTGTGGAATACTTAGGTCAACTGAACGTCAAAAGCGATATGCTTATGGAAGAGCTCAAGCGTGTATCTAGGGAGCGTGATGAGCTCAACAAAAAGCTCGAGGATGCCGAGAAACGCGCAAAGGAGGCGTCTGAAGAGGTGGAAACACTCAAATCTCAGGTGCAAACAAGCAAGGGGAATCAGCAAGACAGCTCCACAACGCAGACCGATTCAGCTACACCCTCATCACCATCAAAAGAATCCAAGCAGACAGACACCACTGGAGAAGGCGAAGACTTCTTCTCGTACGACAGCGAATTACCTCGTGTGCAAGCGCAGCTACAAGAGACCGAGGCGAAAGTGGAGAAGCTCGAAGAGGAGAACAAGTCGCTCAAGAACGAACTTTCGACGGCACAGGAATCAGCACAATCCTTTATGCAGAATCTGGAGACGACGACCAATGATCTGAACACGTTCAAGGACACGCATCAGCGCCTGCAGCGCGAGGCGGACGAGCGTGAAAAGGAGCTGAACGGTAATATTGAGGAGCTCAAGGCAAAGGTCACTAGCGCAGAAGAGGAGCTCGAAAAGCACAAGGAGTCGCATGGTGAGAGTGAAAAAACCATCAGTGATCTCAAGAAGAAGCTCGAGGTCACGACCAAGGAGTTAGAAGACTTACACGCTGAGAAGGGAGAGAAGATTGTGGAAGAAGACCAAGTCGAATCTCTACAGCGCCGTATTGAAGAGCTAGACACTGAGCTTTCGCAACTGCGCGACAAGCATGCAAAGAGTGAGAAGAAGAACGAGACGATGAGCAGCTTGCTTGACAAGGTGCGCGAACAGCTGAAGGCGGCGGAATCTAAGCGTGATAGCGCTTTGGTTGAACTGGAGCAGGCTAAGCACGATCTTGAGAAGAAGAATCTTGAAAAGGCAGATGCCAGGCCAGCATCTATCAAGATAGAACCAGCTCCCCCATCTCCGGCACTACCTTCTCCGGCAGCACCGCTCAGTGCGTCTGCCAAGAAGAGGAATCGCAACAAGAACAAGAAGAAGGGTGCAAAGGGGTCGGAGGGGACTGGAGCCGTGACTCCCGAAGCGACACCAAGCGAGGCAGGGGACAATGACGGGCTGCTCAGTCCTCGGGATGCCGAGTTTTCGCCGTCGCAGCTGGAGGAGGCACTGAAGAATGTGGCGCAGCTCAAGTCGGAGCTGGAGGAAAAGACGGCGGAGATTGAGAAGCTTCAGGATGAAGTTTCGGAGAAGACGTCGTCGATTGAGTTGCTCAAGAAGAAGGCAAAGGATCAAGAAGATATGCAGGAGGAGATTGATACACTGCGACAGGATCTCCTCGACTACGGACTTGAGCACACCGAAGCTAAGGACAAGGTCAAAGAGTTACAGGCGGAAAAGACGGCTTTGCAAGAAAATATCAGCAAGCTTGAAGGTGAGATTGCTGAATTGAAGACAGGAAAGGCAGCTCAAGAATCGTCACAGCAGGAACGAGAAGCGCTGACTGCTGAGTTTGCGGAGCTCAAGGCCAAGGCTGAATCACTGCAAACAGATCTATCAGTTGCGGAGAAGCTTGCCGCATCTCGCTTCAAGGATCTGACGGAGATGCGAGAGGTGTTGCAAAAGGCACAGCCCGAGCTAACATCTCTGCGCAAGGAAGTCGCCGAGCTGCGAAGCACTAAAGACGAGCTGGCAACCAAGACAGGTGAAGTTCGCAAGCTGGAGGGCCGCGAGAAAGACCTCCGATCGGAGATTGCCGAGTACAAGTCGCAATTGACGAGCAAGGAGAGTGACATCAAATCACTCAACGACAAGATGAAGCAGGAAATCAGTCAGAAGTTGGCGCTGGAAGAAACCAACAAGAAGATCCAGCGCGACCTCAAAAACTCGGAAACGGAGCGCAAGGACGTTGTGGAAGCACGAGACAAGCTGGCCAAAGACCTGGCAAAAGCGCAAGAAGAGCTCAAGGCATCTCGCAACAAGGTGCGCGAGCTCGAGGACGAAGTAGCCAAAATCACGCGTGAGGTATCTGGTCTACGAGATGACATTCAACTCAAGTCAGCTCAGTATGCGAGTGCACAGGATCTCATGAACAGCATGCAAGACCAAACACAGGAGATCAGCACTCAGATGAAGGAGGTACGAGCCAAGAGCGAAAGTCTGGAGGAAGAGCTAGCCGATGCGCATCGATTGTTGAGTGAACGCGGGCGCGAAGCTGAGACGATGCGAAGACTGCTGAACGATGCGCAGGGGCGGGCGGACACGCGGGTACGGGAGATGCAAGAGCGGCTCGACATTGCGATTGAAGAGCGTGAGCGGGCCGAGGAGCAGGCAAGCACGTTCAGCCGTCGTCGGGCGCGAGAGCTTGAGGAGCTGAAGCAAAAGGTGCGAGATGCAGAGCGTGCACAGGCGCGTGCTGTAGAAGACAAGGAGGATCTTGTGGCATCTGAGAAGGAGCTTCGCAAGAAGATGGAGGAGCTGGAGAAACGGGCGGCACAAGCCAGCGAGGAGGCATCCGAGGCCAAGGTCACCATGAGCCAGCTTCGAGATGCACTGGACGAGAGCGAGAAGCAGGCACACGAACTGGAGAAGGAGAAGGGGGAGCTGCGACGGGCGTTTGACGAGACGCAGAGCCGGCTGGAGAAGCTGCAGAAGTCGAGCAAGGTGAGTAGTGGCGGAGGGGTATGTGGTGAGGTAGTGGGATGCACTAACACGTTGCAGACCATGTCTGACGAATTGCGAGCGGTCAAAGCACGCGTGTCGGACTCGCACGCACAGTCGTCGCGATCCTCGATTGAGTCGTCGCGGTCACGGCTGGCGTCGCCGAACCCCAACAAGGGGGCCGGGGGAGCGGTTGCAGAGGCGATTGACTATGTGTACCTGAAGAATGTGTTGCTGCAGTTCCTCGAGCAGCGCGACCGCAAGTACCAGCAGCAGCTCATCCCGGTGCTGGGCATGCTGCTGCACTTTGACAAGCAGGACGAGCAGAAGTGGATGGCGGCAGTGTCGGCCAAGTAGTGTGGCAGTGGTAGTGGTAGTGATGGGGATGATGATGATGATGATGACGACGACGAGGATGCGGCTCTCTGCGGTCTGACGTGCAGGAGGGTGATTTGTGCATGACGGGCAGCTGAGGTGCCGTGATGGTGTGTAATGGGCGAGGCACTGGTGTATGTAGCCCCGTGGGGGACCTGGGACCTGGCACTGGGACTAGGAACCAGCATGTGGGACTAGGGAAGATGTTTGTTTGTTTTGGGTTGTTTTCTTTTTTTCTGTGTCAGCATAGCGAGGGCTGTTGGGCTTCTCTGGGAGTAGGGTAATAAGGCACGACATGTATTATATGTATGTATGGCGGGGGGAGTATCAACTTGCCGCTGGCCGCCACGGACAGGGAGAGGTAATGCGGCGCATCGCTGATGGCGTGGCTGGCTCAATGCGCAATGTGTTATCCCCAGCTGCAAGAGTGTCTGTGTGTACTCTACTGGGAGTCAGTATAGTATCTGACGGCAGTCTGCGACGGGAGTGGATAGACGCCAAGCACAAGTACAGCTGGGGGGGGGGGAGTCGAGTCCCAGGGCAGCTACTGCAGGCAAGGAGCCTGCAAGACTGATCAACTGGACAGATGGGTTGACTGCCGTCCCAGGTCGTGGCCTGACTGAAAAAAAAAATAGACTAGGGTAGTAGCAGGCGCCTTGTCTCTGGAGGCTGGTAGTGTGGTGGTGCTGGTGCTGGTGCCGGTGGTGCTGTTGCTTGTGAACGAGGCCGTCGACTGATGTCATAACTCGTCTCGTCCTGTCTGGCCTGCTTCTTTACCGCTTCGCTCGGCCTGCTCCATGATGCGTCCTTTTCCATCCCCAGACCAGAGAGACCACTCGGTGCCTAGCTTGCTCAAAAAAACTGTCCGACGCGGCGCTCTGCAGAAAATCGCGCGTGTCTGCACCGGATCTCCCAGCAGACGAAGCGACCTCTTGACCTGCTGTTCTGGCTGCCCTCCCCCCCATCGCAGCCACGCTATCCAAGTCCCCCCACCATCGCACCGCCAATCACACGCCCGTCCAGCGCCAGGCGGGCGAGGGGAGCGCTAAGCCCATTCTCCAGCAATTGAAGAAATCGCAGGGCAGTGCGACGACAGCCAGCATCGCGCCGCCCGCTGTTTCCCAGTCTCCTTCACTCTCCCTCCCTCTCCCGCTCGCTCTGGCTCGTTTGCTGCCCGCAGCCCGCCCAGGCCCGCCCTCCTTGCCCCCCCACCCCGTGAGCCCATGAGCGCTGCCCAACGCGTCCGGAACGCCTAACCGCAACATCGCATCCCCCCAGCAACCCCCCTCCAAGTCCCAGCTCTCCCAGCCCAGCCCATCCCAGCCCGTGGCGGGGGTAGAGCCACCATGAATGGCACCGACATGAAAAAGGCGGCCATCAACAAGGCCAAGCAGGTCGCGCAGGCTGCAAACAGCAACGGCGGCAAGAAGCGACGGAAGGGCCAGGACCTCAAGCCCATCATCACGGCAGAGAATCAAGGCGGCGCCCAGAATGCCTCGCCCTCTGGCTCCACGGCCTCCTTTCACTACAAGTACGTCCCTGACCAGCAACCCCCCTCCAACCCAAACCAACCCCCATCACGTCACCCTCCCGCCCGCCCCCACTGCACTTGATTTTGCTCTCTGCGCGCGCGCACACACTCACCGCACGCACTCTCTCTCTCGCTTTCTCTTCTCCGCATGTCATATGCCCCATGCCACCGCCGCCGCACTGCCGCATCCCCCAAACTGACCACAACAACCCCGCAGTGTGCAGAGCGCAACGTCGCCCCACAGCCAGAACAAAATGTACGGAAGCCAATTGAGCCACTCGCCAGACTCGTCGTCATCGTCGGTCGATGAGGCCGAAAACACGGCCGACGAAGAGGACTCCGAGGACTACTGCAAAGGCGGCTACCACCCAGTCCAAGTCGGCGAGGAGTACAAGGACGGCAAGTACACGATTGTGCGCAAACTCGGCTGGGGCCACTTCTCCACCGTCTGGCTGTCCAGAGATAACACCAACGGCAAGCACGTCGCCCTCAAGGTCGTCCGCTCCGCTGCGCATTACACCGAGACGGCCCTCGATGAGATCAAGCTGCTGAAAAAAGTCGTCGAAGCCAACAAAGACCACCCCGGCCGCGCACATGTCGTCAGTCTGCTCGACTCATTCAACCACAAGGGCCCCAACGGCGTCCACGTCTGCATGGTCTTTGAGGTGCTGGGCGAAAATCTCCTGGGCTTGATCAAACGATGGAACCACCGCGGCATCCCCATGCCACTAGTCAAGCAAATCACAAAGCAGGTGCTCCTCGGTCTCGACTACCTCCACCGCGAGTGCGGCATCATCCACACCGATCTCAAGCCCGAGAACGTTCTTATCGAGATTGGCGACGTCGAGCAAATCGTAAAGACATATGTAAAAGAAGAGCCAACAAAGAAGGGTGGCGACGATAGCGTTAGGAACGGCAGGCGGAGGCGAAGGACTTTGATTACAGGCAGTCAGCCACTCCCTAGTCCGCTCAACGCGAGCTTCAACCACGCTGAGCTGTCCAGCTTCCCTGGAAGCACCCAGAGCCTGAACAAGGTCATGAGCGAGGGTACAGGTAAACTTTCCCCCACGACTGTTCCGAGTCCTCCTCCTTCATCAGACGGTGTCGTAATGAGTGGTGCTCTAGCAACTCCGGCTTCTACATCGAACCTGTCCATGGCAGAACGGCTCGGCATCAAGTCGACAAACGAAGACGATGCACAGAAACAGCGAGAAAAATCTGCGTAAGTTGGCGACACATCCTGGGTGTAAACAAGTTTACTAACACTCAAACCTCAGCGACCTGCTTACCAAAGAGGTATCCAGCATCAGCCTTGACAGGCCCGCTAGCGCTTCGGGCAAATCACAGCTCGAGCAGCAGGTCGAACACTCTTTTGAAACAATATCTGTCAAAATCGCAGATCTCGGAAACGCCTGTTGGGTTGGGCACCACTTTACCAATGACATCCAGACCAGGCAATACAGATCCCCAGAAGTTATCCTGGGCGGTAAGTGGGGTGCCAGTACCGACGTCTGGAGTATGGCTGCAATGGTATGACGAGTGACCTATCAGACGCAGGCAGCCTTGCTGACAGGGATAGACATTCGAACTCATCACGGGCGACTATCTTTTTGACCCACAATCCGGCACCAAGTATGGCAAGGACGACGATCATATTGCTCAGATTATTGAACTGTTGGGAACCTTCCCCAAAGGCCTATGCATGTCCGGTAAATGGTCACAGGAGATTTTCAATCGCAAAGGCGAGCTTCGCAACATTCACAGATTACGACATTGGGCCCTGCCAGATGTTCTGCACGAAAAATACCATTTCAGCACAGAGGAGAGCAAGAAGATTGCCGACTTTTTGTTGCCCATGTTGGAATTACTACCCGCGGATCGAGCCAATGCTGGAGGAATGGCAGGTCATGAATTCTTGAAGGACACAAAGGGAATGGAGAATGTCAACTTGAATATTCCGGTTGGTAGTAAGGGCGAGGGCATAGAGGGTTGGGCTACGGAGGTTAAGAAGACCAGGTAGACCCAAACTTTGCATGTTGAGAGGCCTGAGGGGTTGCCGAGGACTGAAGATGCCGATAAGCTGTGAGCAATGACGAAGAGTTTTGCAAGCTTTCCAATGCCCTGACAACTTGTCAAGGTCCGTGGGCTATGCAAAGGCCGCGAGTCGTGAGCTGGAATTCAACCAGTACCAAATCTCGCAAAGGCCGGCCGAATACAAGATTCTCGTATGCAAAGCAGCTGTGCCTAATCTCAAGGTACCATGATCTGGCTGCGAAAACGGGGTGGCCGCCTCCTTGTGTGGGCGGTACGAGCTAGCGGCGGCGGCGGCATTGCGACATGTACGGCTTACTTGTGTGTTTTGGAACACACAACGTGAGAACAGTGTCTGGAACCCAGTGGCGAAAACGTACGAATTGGTTTGTGTTTCCCTTTTTCTTTTTTTTGTTCCTTCTTGTGCAGATTAGAGCCTTTTTTTACGATTCATGAAGCGTGCAAAAGACGGGTTTTATGTTTTATCCCTCGAAGCAATGAAAAATTCACGAAGTATTATGTATAAAGTACACAGGAAATACGGGTAAAATGGGCCTGGCGATGCTAAACATAGTCCGCCTGACAGGCCCTCAGCCACACTTAGGAACAACACACGGAGACACTAGTGGAGCGGGCGTCATCATCACGAACCAAGTCAGCTTCCACACAGACCACGTGGGATGGCTGGGTGGTATTAGCTGCCAAATCCCTTCGTGTTCTTGGAGGCATCGGTGCCGAATTAAACGTCTTGTGTACGGGGTCCTAGGCACTGATTGTGTGCATTGTGCGCCACCGCACTTTTTGGTCGCTAACACACCTGGCGCTTGGGTCCAGGGGGCGACCTGGATGCGGACATGTCAAGCCCTTTGCGGTCCGCACCAAGCCTACCATGGATTCGCGCTATCCGATCAGGTGGTATACGGGATTTATGGATTCCTTTTTCTAAATTTGATGCTTGCATTGCTTCTTGGTTTCTAGACCGACGCTTTTTGTAGCCTAGTCGGCGCTGCGACCCTCTCCCTCTTATCATCTTGGGGGGGTTGGTTTCACACGTATATATTCTATATGGGCTGAGCGGCTCTGTTCGGAATCCAGCCTCATATCTCATATTGCCTTTTTCTTACATCATCCTAATACGCCTCTTAATTACCTTACTTACCTTAATAACCTGTTCTTCACATATATTTTTTTAATCCAAGTTCGCATATACTTATCCAAAAAAAAAATGTTGTTTCCTACCTCCCTACTCGTCTTGTCTGGCTTGACCTACTCTGTACTCGGCCAGACACATACAGACTGTAATCCTACCAAGAAGTGTAAGTCTCTCTTTCGCAGACGGACAAAGTCTAATACATGTCTCGCTCAAACTAACACTGTCCAGCATGTCCTGCCGCCCCAGCTCTCGACACATCATACTACAGCCGCGACTTTACCAAGGAAGGCGCCGACGATGACAACTGGAAAATGACTGCCTCAGGTGTCTCCTACAGCGACAAGGGCGCCGAATTCAAAATCTCCAAGAAAGGCGACCACCCCACCATCCAGTCCAAATGGTACATCTTCTTCGGTTCCGTCTCATTCCTCATGCGCATAGCACCGGGTACCGGTATCGTCTCCTCCGCCATCCTCCAATCCGACGATCTCGACGAGATTGACTGGGAATGGCTAGGCGGTCAAGCCGCCGAAGTCCAAACCAACTACTTTTCCAAGGGAAACACAGCCACCTACAACCGCATGGCCAAAGCCGCGATTCCCTCTGGAAACGCCGAAACGGAGCTCCACAACTACACCATCTCGTGGACGCAAGACAGCATGCAGTGGATCATCGACGGCGGCGTGCAGCGCGAAGTCAAGTACTCGGACGTAAACTCTGCCTACGGATATCCGCAGACGCCCATGAACGTGCGCATCGGTATCTGGGCAGGCGGCGACCCAGACAACTCCGAGGGCACGATTGAGTGGGCAGGCGGTCTTACGGATTTCGGAAAGGGACCGTACTCGATGGTTGTGGAGAAGGTCGAGGTTATCAACCATGCACCTGCGAAGCAGTACCACTATGGCGATTTGAGCGGAACCTACGATAGCATTGTTGTGGATAAGAAGGGTGATGGAAGCGGTGACAAGAGCAAGTCGGATAAGTCGTCTGCGTCTGCGTCGGCTTCCGCGTCGGCTTCCGCGTCAAAGTCCATGACTACATCTGCATCTTCTTCTGCTACCGCGAGCGCTACTTCCTCGGCTACATCTGGTGCTAGCAGCGAGAGTGCCAGCAATGGGCCCAGCAAGACGGCGGCTGCAGCGGCAGCTGACCACGCTTCACCTTCCAGCAGTGCGCTGCCGGAATCCAACGGTGCGGGTGTTGAGAGCGTTCAATGGAGGTACGCAGCACTGATGGGCGCTGCTGCTATTGCATTTGCCATTTAAAATCAAAGAAGCGAAGCCAAGCGATCTGTTTTATTTTTGCTTGTTGCAAAAACTGTATATACTGTGTTTAATACCCCATTTGAGCGTTTTTAGACGGAAGCAAAGAATAAGAAGAAGAAAACCAGTCTTGAATTGTTCTTGCCATTTACTCGAAACTTTCCAGCCGTGTCACTTTCCTGCAAGTGAGACTCATGAAGATCATTTAAGATTAGTACGAGAAATCCGATAGTGTAATCGTCTGTGTTCTCACATCAGTGGGATCTAATCTCACTATTTGGATTAGTTACATCCGTGTTCATCTTACTCATATCCCCCTTCCCCCCGATTTAGCTTTTGTCATCTCACACACTCTTTCGATTAACCTTCTTACTCATCCCCGTGCAAATAACTCTCACGATTAACTTTTCTTTTTCGCCACAATAGCTCATCTCTACTTTACCTGCCCAAGCCAGAAAAGAAATGAGAGAAAAGTCGCAAAAAAAAAAAAGGTTTTACCCATGTATTTACTCCATACCTATCCCATACCACTAATACAGTGTCGTTATCCTCAGCTCAACCACCCAAACACCCACCCCCTTATCCTCCCCCACACCCATCGTATCCCCTGCGCCTTGTCCTCCTCGACCCCTTGCCTCTCCAAATCCACATCCACACCCCTAACCATCTCCCCCCCATTCCTCCTCGCACGAGCCCACACCTCCTCGTCGACTACAGAATCGCACCTCGCGCCCCCACCATCTATTCGCAGTGATCCTACCTGTGCCTGTTCCTGTGACTGTTGCCGTGCCCGTGCCTGTACCTGACACGGGGCCGCATACTCCGGTGTAGAGGGTGGCGGAGGCGCGTTTTTGAGAAAGACCCAGAGGGCGGGGCTGGGTTCTACGGGTTGCCAGCCGCTGAGCATGATTTCGGGGGTAGGTGATCTGGGTCTTTCTTGTGAGGGTTGGTAGGAGGCGTGTGGGGAGGCGGGTTTGGGGCAAGACTCGCATGTGTTTTCTTCATCGCGAGACGATGGGGAGATGGGCTTCACGTCGGATTCACGGGAGAGCGATGTGTGGTGGTGGGCCCACCGGCTGGTGTTTGGCCTGCTTCTGAGTATAGGAGTTGTTAGTCGAGACATGGTGATCTTAGTTGGGCGTTGTCCTTTTTTTTTCCAAGTCTCGTACACAACCCAGTATAACTATACCGGTGGTGGCCTATGTTGATCTAAAGTCTGGCTTGTGGTCTCTGATGTTGTTGAGACTTCTACTTTTGATTCACTCTGTTTCTGTGTTTCTGGCCTCTACAGTCTCTGTAGCGCGGGAGTCGCTGGATATATCTTGGCGTGTGTTCGTAATGTCTAGACCTGCTGTGATGGTATGACGTGAATGTTCGTGAGAAGCGGGATACAGCATAGAGGGGCATCGCTTTTGTATGCTTAGACTGAATTCTTACACTCAATCCCTACACTGAAACTTCCACATTGAAACCATGGTTGAGATTTGGGTTCCCTCATGGTAAGTCGGAAGTTGCCCAAACGGAATGTCTGTAATTCAAACCACCCCCATTCTGCTTACAAAAATATGATATCTTACTTTTAACTGGCCAAACCTTTGCCAGAAATCCCCAGGTCATATCATAGTAAAACAGATGCTGTCAAACGCCGGTTGGCCCACAAATATACACAACGAATAAGGATGAACACAAAACATTAGCTATCCAGTTCAGCGACCCGATCTCGCCTTTGTTTGAGCTCTACGCTCTTTCGCTGTTTCTATAATAGTGTTAGTATTTGCTATCAGGTCTGTCATTGAGATTGACTTACTCTCGTCGTATACCAAAAACTCATGTAGTGCACTGCCAGCGGGGACCATGGGCAGAACAGGTACCTTTTGGTCCGTCACAATCTCCAACAGGGCTGGACCTTCGGTATCGAGCAGCCACTTGAGCGAATCCTCCAGCTCGTCGATCTTCATGCAGCGCTTGGCCTGAACACCCATGGCGTCACCGAGCTTGACAAAGTCGGCGTTACGTTGGTGAGTGTGGGAGAAACGGTCAGTGTAGAAGAGGGTTTGCCATTGTGTGACCATGCCCTGCTCCTCATTGTTAAGGATAATGACCTTGACACCAATGTTAAACTCGGCCGCGGTGGAGAGTTCAGTCAGGGTCATGCTAAAGGAAGAGTCGCCGTCAATGTCGATGACTGTGCAGTCTGGTCGTGCAACCTTGGCACCAATAGCGGCTGGCAGACCATAACCCATAGTGCCGAGACCACCCGAGGTGATCATGGTGCGCGGGTACCGCCATCGGTAGTGCTGAGCGCACCACATTTGATGCTGACCAACACCGGTAGTGAGAATGGTTTGTTCCTTGCGATCGGCTGTGAGATCTGAAAGCTTCTCCATGATAGTCTGAGGCTTGATCAACCCATTCTCGCCCTCCTTCTCGTAAGCCCAAGGGAAGCGCTTCTTCCATTCGGCAATTTGGCCCATCCACTCGGGACGGTCATCAACCTTGTTAACTAGGGGTAGGAGCTGCTTCAGGTTTGTGCCAAGATCTCCCTCAACAGCCTCAGTCGCCTGTACGACCTTGTTGATGTTCTTTGGCATAATTTCAAAGTGAATGATTCCTCCACGGCCCTCAGCTGCAGCAGCCTTGGCTGCAGGAGCGAACTTGGAGATGGCACCGGTAATGCGGTCGTCGAAACGGGCGCCAAGAGCGAGAATGAGGTCGGCTTCCTGCATAGCCATGTTGGCATAGGCTGAGCCATGCATGCCTAGCATGTGCAGAGACTTGGGGTCGAGCTCGTCGAAACCTCCGAGGCCTTGGAGAGTGGTGGTGACGGGTATGGTAACCTTTTCAGCGAGTTCTTTGAGAAGGCGAGGGCCGTCCTCTGTTTGCAAGATACCCTGGCCAGCGTAGATAACGGGCTTCTTGGCCTTGTTGATCAGGTCGGCAGATCTCTTAATGGACTGGTCCAACTGCTGCTTGCTCAATTCCCTTGCTGCAATGGTGGCGGCACTAACGGTGGTGGGGAGGGTGCTGCTCATGGGAATGGCTCTTTGGAGAACGCTAGCAGTAACATCTTTGGGCAAGTCGACAAGAACAGGTCCTGGGCGGCCGCTGGTCGCAATCTCGAAAGCCTCATTAATTCTCCTTGGTAGCTCAGCAATGTTCTTGACGAGAACATTCCACTTTGTGCAAGGCCTTGTGATGCCGACCATATCGGCTTCCTGAAAAGCGTCTGAGCCAATTGCGCTGGTGACGACCTGACCGCAGAAAACAACGAGAGGGGTTCCGTCCATGAGGGCATCCTGCATGGGTGTGACGACGTTTGTGGCGCCAGGGCCAGAGGTGACAAGGACGACACCAGGCTTGCCACTTGCGCGAGCATAACCCTCGGCCATATGGCCTGCGCCCTGTTCATGTCGTGGGAGGATGAAGTCAAAGTGTTTCGACTGGTAGATGGCATCGAAAACGGGGAGAATGGCGCCGCCCGGATATCCAACTATTCACATTAGCATAATTTCAAGACAATGGCCCAAGAAAAAAAAAGAGTGGCGTACAGATGTGCTTGACGCCCTGACGGAGCATCATCTCATGGAAAATCTGGCCGCCAGTCATGCCGACGAACGAGTGGTCCATTGCAGGCGAGCGGTACTGCTTCAATGGCTGGACACTGTCATAGTCGTCGCGGTTGAAGGCAGGCGATGGTCTTGAGCGCGGTTGGGATTGTGTGCCGGCGGCGGCAGTGCTCTGTGTTCGCTTTGCATCCTGGGGGGCGGCATTGGCAGTGATGGCCTGGGCAGGCCTGCGGAAGGGCGAGACGGCAGCTTTGTGTGGTGTTGTGGAAAAGCAGCGGGTGCGGTTGAGAGCATTGATAGCTCGCGTGCGTGACTGGAGCATCATGAAGGCGGGCGTCCACGCAGGGGACGAAATACAGAGCAGCGACACTCAGAAAGAAAAAAGCAAGAAGGGCCAGGGAGGGAGAAAGCGGGAGAGACGGGGTAATAATAAGCAAAAGCGTATTTGAGTCAAACCGTGTGGTCGCCGCTTGGGTCGACGGCCGGACAGAGTCGTGGCGCATCTGATGAAAAGTCAGTGGGGTCCGAGGTCGAGGCGGCGGGGGGTATGATTGGCCCGTCCCCGCAGTTGCACCGCCTGCTGCCGAACATCGGAGCCTCCCCTGCTGCCGGCACTCTGCTCACCTCCACCTCCACCAACACCAAGACCGAACCCCTCGCTAAGCATCCGGTGTATGTGCTACTAGTCTCATACGGCCCCATTTAGTATACATAAAGTACATAAATACACACCCGAGTGCTGCCACTCGTTCCTCCATGCCATGCAGGCCCCCGCGCGACGAGGCCACGGGCGGGCGGCTTCAGGCCATGAACGTCGTCAGGGCATCGTCCGCCGCTCGACAAAGGGCCCCCTCGATGCCGAAGACGTGACCGTGGACGAGTATGCCCTCTCCTGTGCCCATTGCCCTGCGAAGAAGCTTCCACGACGACGACCTCGTGCTTACACGGCAATACAGCCCCCTGGCCGCACCTCCAACACGTCCTGATGCTGCCCCGCAACATGCTCCTCCTCCACAGCAACAGCAACACAATGTACCCCCGGCCCGTGCCATTGACGACATGCCCTCCAAGGACTTCAGCTTCATGCAAGACCCCCAGGCCTATCACGTCCTGCCCGTCACAAACGTCCCGCCGCCCTTCCTCAACGCTCCACATGCCCCTCCTGTCTCGTCGCCCATAGACTCGCTCCTCTACTCGGGCCACTATCGCCTTGCTGCCATTGCCGCCGCCCGCAACCTGGTCTCCGCTGCCCCGGGCGACCACGATACCCTCTTCCACCTTGTTCATGTGCGTCTAGCATGTCTCTGTCTGCTGCAGGAGCACGCCCTCGCTGCCCAGGAGTCAAAGGTCCTGGGTGATTTGGCCAGTGCCTTCTACCGACACCCCCTCACAAATGCCCATCTCGTACCTTGGGAGCTGCGGCTGTTGGTTGTCCGATTGGCTGCCCTGGGCTATGGCGAGTGGCGCAAGGGTATCATGGGTTATTACGAGCTTGCGCGCGAATGCAGAGAAAATATTGTTAGGGGCCCAGAGTCTGAAAAGCAGCTGTGGAGATCACGGTTGCGCGACTGTGGCATCCGCGTGGCAAATGTCTTGGTGGAAATGGGCGACCTTGAGGGAGCTGGCCGGCACTTATCCACGCTGGCAGCCGACGAGGAGCAGACGAGAGAAATCGCCCTCATGGAGACGCTGGTCTGGCTGCGCGTGGGCCACGTGCAGGCCGCCCGTCGTTGTCTGGCCCGAGCCTCGGAAGCTTCCCCAGATGAGCTCATCGACGGCACCCTCAATGCCCTCCTCGAGCTCGCAAACTCTGATTACCAGGTTGCCGTAACATCGCTGCAGGCCCTTCGCGAACAATTCCCAGACGACGCGATGGTGGCCCAGAACCTGGCCGTGTGTCTGCTATACACTGGACGTATCTCGGATGCAAAGGACATTCTGAACGACCTGGTTGACACCAGCCCGCCATTCCATTCCCTAATATTGAACCTGAGCACCGTCTTTGAACTTTGTACAGAGCGGAACCGCGACAAAAAACTGGCCCTGGCTGAAAAGCTCGCCAGTCGGAAAGAAGGCGCTGGTGGCGTAGGCTGGGAACTCACCAATGCTGAGTTCAAATTGTAGTAGTATAGCGAGTGATCTAGATACCCACAATAAAACATTAGATCGAATACATCTTGATGACAATCACCGCTCTCCCGCGTGTATCCTCGTTCAACTATGGGCTTGGTCTTCGCAAATCCAGAATATCCGATAGCTTCACATTGCCCTTTGCTCCCCAACCCGCAGTCCCTTGAGCCACGTCGGGTCGAACATGAACGTACCATCCCCAAGCACGTCTATCCAGTTCTTCTTTGCTCAGTATGCTTGCCCAAGACTGATACAATAGTTCCAGTGCCCCTAGCAACAAACCCAGGTTTCGTTTCTTTTCCGCTGCCGTAGCATCCGCACTTTTCTTCGCCTTGGCTTTTGCTTTGGTCGGCGCATCGCCTTCTTGCTTGATCCCATCATCTGGCGGCTTCTCAAATGCCTTCAGGAGATACAGTTTAGGTCTCTCGGCTGGATAAATCGGCAGATTTCCTCGTCCGCTCGTGGAGTGCGTCGAGCCACCCGGCTGGTTGGCCTTCTTCAATTCATCTAGATCGATAGCCCACAGCGCAGTCTCCTTTGCTCTTTCCTCACCTTCTGTATCAGGCAAAGACCTGGCTGTTCGCTGGGTCCCGTAGCCTTCGTCCTCCCACTCGTATCCCCACCGCTTCATGACCCGTATCTCACGCGTCATGATGCGTATAACCGGCTGTCCCTCACCCCACCCTTCTTCTTCCGCAGACCGCCCCTTGTCCAGCCCAATATGCACAGCCTTCGTCTTACTATTCATGGATGTGACTGCTTGGGCAAGACTCAACCTACTCGAGATTGGCTGCTCAGGCATCGTATACTTTATCAATGTGACAGCAAATGCAAGTAACAAAGGTGCACGATTGGTGTATAGCACCGCCGCCTTCAAGACATCTTCGTTCATCTCTGCTTCTGGTAGTGCAAGCTCCGCCTCAAGCTCTGCACCACTCAGTGGCTGGCTAAACGTGGCTTTCGCCTTCGCCCTCTTGACCGGCAACGGCGCAGATGTCACTGCAGCGCCATCTTGATCTGCGGCCGTCCGTTTCTTGGAGACTCGTTTCGCGGCATTGAGACATTGCCGCGCTGCTTTCTCGTCGCCAAAAATGTCCTTGAGTGTTGCGAAATCGGCTTTTGATATGTCTAGAGCGCTGGTACCGTGCGTTTGGCGTTAGTGGGGTGTTGAAACGCGGTGTTACGCTGTCACGTGCTTACGTGTTGAGTCTCGCTGCTTGCAGATCAGGCACCTTGCCCATGGCCTGCTTGAGAGGGACTTTGGCCTCTTGGTTGAGGAAGCGAAGGAGCGCAGGAATATCCTGCGCAGAAGCCATGGCGGGCGCTTTGCTCTACCAGTCTGTCTTGCTTGTCTGTGTTGCGATGGGCATGACGTTGTGGGATGGCAGTCCAGGATCTTGAAAGTTACCGGCTGTCGGGATGGACGCGCTAGTTTGCATCTCTCATGGTCCTGTCGCAAGCTCAACCTTGACACTTGCACACTCATCCCTCGACACCCCATGTCGCACTAACCCTACGCAATCTCAGTTGAATCCCAAACATGGCTTTCAAGTTCTCTCTCGGCAGTGCGAAAGCCAACAAGGCGCAATTAAATTCCAAGGCCAAAGAAGATGAAGAAGCAAAGGCACGGGAAGAGAAGAATGCCCTCGACAAGGTCATGGCGGATTTCGAGGCCGAGCATGGGGGCGAAAAAAGCGTATTGGGCGAGTCGGAACGCGATCAGGAGGCCGACAATGTATTCGTTCCAACTGGAAGTAAAAGGCACTTTACGGGCAGACAACGGACCATGAAAAGCGGCCCTGGTACACTCGACGCTGAGCCTCTCGACAGCTACCCAAGGCCTGGAGTCACCTCGGGACGTCCTGCACAACAGATGCCGTCGCGATTTGGTGTGTCGGCACCTACCGGCCCTGCTGCGCTGCATGGCCCAAAGCCGACCGAGAATGTGTTTACGACCGTCGTAGCAAAAGCATCAAACCTCCCGCCTGCCATTGATCCACGCCGGGTAGAAGAACTCTTTGCCGATTTCCCATCACTGAAAATTACAAGAGTCGAGAAGATACCACCGCAGGGCCCGTCACCCAAAGGCCGGCCGTCTGCAACAATGAAGGTCATATTCGACAAGGATGCAAGCGCGCGCGACTTGGACGATGCTATGAATAAACTCAACGATAAAAAGTATCTAGGCAAGGGTTATTATCTACACTTGGATAGATATCTGGGCGGCCGGTCGGCAGATACAGCACAGCGCACAGAGCCATTTGGCGCACGATGGCAGGCGCCTGAGATCCCAAAGGGTTTTGCACCACCCCCCGATCTAGGTGGTGGTGGCGGTGGGAGAGATAGACCTCGCGAAGACACCGAGCAACTCATTGTCACCGCCAACCAACCCCCGGATATTGCGACGCTAAGACTAGTGCACCAGACTATAGAGGGCGTGATACTAGGCGGTGTGGAGTTTGAGGCTGCATTGATGAACGATGCGCAAATACAAGAAGAAGAACGCTTCGCTTGGCTTTATGATCAAAAGCATCCTGTGAACCGCTATTACCGATGGCGCTTACACCAGATTGTTTGTGACAGTCCGAATCCAGAGATTTTCGAGCGCCAGGGTGACTGGCGCGGGCCTATAGATCCCCTTGCCGACGAGTTTGCCGACCACTTGGGCGCATTCGATTCAGAAGATGACATGATGGATAGTGATGATGAAGAGGAGAAGGAGAAGCCACAGTACAAGCCTCTTCCAGTTGGAGATAATTATCCTGGACGGGTTGATAATGGACACGGCATCATGAGTCCGCGGTCAAGAGCTATGCTGCTATGGTTGCTCACGTCCCTTCCCCCTGGTAGTATTGTCGCCGATGATATTGCTGCCATTTCAAATTTTGCAGTCGAACATGCTGGACAGGGCATGGACGAAGTGGTGTACATTCTTGTCTCAAACATCATACGCCCCTTTCAGCTCACTGATACCAATCCGAGGAACAGGCCAGCTGATGCAGACACAAAAGACGACCTTCGCCGACCTGATACCCGACAGGTGACGCTGAATGCTTTGCGCATTATTTCAGATGTACTTCTTGTCACTGCAAAAGAGTCTGGAGTGTCGTACAAATATCGTCTTGCGATAGCTACAGAGCTTGTGGGCCGCAAGGTGTTTGAACATCTTGAGCAGTTACCTTCGCAACTGGAAATGGGTCGGATGACTGAGAGAAGCTACCGGGATGAAGTCAATGTCATTCTCAAGGTATGGCAGGAAGAGCATTTGTTCGACGAGTCGACGCTCAGTCATCTTGACGAGGCGTTTAACGCGCGTGAGAGACAGAAGGAGGAGGAGGAGCAGGCAAGACGATTAGCAGAGAAGAGGAAACGGAAGAGCAATGTAGTCCGCAAAGCGGTTAGTACTGGCGGTGAAGATGGAGACGAGGATGAGAAGATGCACGTCGATGACGAGACACGCAACGATGGCACCGAGGGCGACATGGATCAAGGATCGGGCATGGAAGCAGAGGAAGTGTCCGTGGCTACAGACGCGGTTGAACCCGCCCTTGCACAATCTGAGGCCGACGTGATTCCCGGGGAGACGGCGGTAGCAAGGGCTCGCCGGTTGCGGCCGAGGGCAGAGGACATGTTTGCCCTGGATGAGGACGAGTGAGGGGCGGAGTGGAGGCCTGGGGATGGCGTGAGACGGCTGTCCATGGGGCGTTGAAGGGTGTTGAATTGATTGTGTGTGTATATATACTTAGAACAATCGGTGGCATGGTGATGTACTTGGAGTGTATAATAGCGGGCCTGCAGAAGCAACACAGGCGCCATGCCGCTAGCACAACCAACCCCACCCTGGATCGCCGTTCAGCATGACTCCTGATTCGATATGCTGGGTGAACATATGGTGATCGCACAGAGACGTCGTGGAGGCGCGTGAATTTGATGGCGTTTTCCAAGATAGCTGGCGGTGGCGACGTGATTGGCCCAAGGGGGCACCCGTGGAGCGCCGTGAACATGGTGGGACCGCCCGCTACGGAAGCTCTCCGCCTAAACCAACAACACAGACACTTGGAGTTGCTACCTCACACCGCCTCGCCGCCCTTTTCGCCTACTTACTCGCGCAGGTGCCCCTCCGGCAGCGGCTTACGTCCGCAGGGATATTTTCTCCCTCCATTCATTCTCTGCCAAGACCAGCGCTCTTCCGCTGCCATCTCCGCAGCTTCACGCCGCCCAGTCCTCCACCACCACCACCTGCACTCCCTCTCCCGCCGCCCTCGCTGCTCCCCCCCTCCTCCCCCCACACGCCCGCTGCCCACCATGCCGACCTTTTTGGGCCTGGCGGTCTCGATACACGCCGACTCCAACCCGCTGCCCGAGTATTCCATCCAGAAGCAATCAAAGTACCACCGTATCACGTCGTATATCCCCGTGCCCCCAGCAAAGATCCCCCCCGGCGCCACCAAGCCTGAGCAGTCGTCTTTTGCAATCTCCATCACCCTGCTCACTCCAGGTCTGCACGTCCCATACTCGACCCCAAAGCCCACGCCCGAAGAACCCAACCCCAAGCCCAAGATTGTGGGTGGCCTGCCCGGCCAAACTGGTGAGCGGGGCAAGTACAGTCCCACGATAGCCCCGTACAAGCCCCTCACCACCTCGCCAAACGAGACCATCGCCGCATACATCTACTTTGACGGAAGGGCAAAGGAGGAGGTTGCGACTCTGCTGCGTCGCGGCGAGGAGACGTGGGTCAATTCACGGTGGGTCAGCGTACCAGAGTCGGAAGGTGGGGGACTCGCCGAACGCGAGTTTCTCTTCCGCGAGGTCGGACTCGAGCGATGGCTCAATGGCCTTGATCTCGAAGGCAAGGATAAAGACGTGGCTGCAAAGATTGAGCGGAGAAAGCAACGCCTGGAGAAGAAGCGGGCGAAGCGGAGAGAAGCCATGAACAGTAGCGATGAAGAAGACAAGAAGCCCTCCACCAACGGTGTGCTGCGCTACAGCGAAAGCCAGGACGCGCCTGTCGAAACACTCTCTGGCAACGACGAATTCTTCACCACCGACTCTGATTCTGAAGACGAGCCCCCTATGCCCGAAGCCGCAGGACAAATCAAGGTTGCCTTGTTCCGTGTTTTAGCATCTGGAGAGATCAAGCGTGGCGAGTACTCGCCGCAATTCGACGCACACGACGACGACGAACAGAACGGCGGAGAGGGTGACGATGTCGACCACACTACAAGTTTTGCGAAGCCAAAGACACTGGATCCCAAGTCCATCAGCACCCAGACTGTGACTGGTATAGATCCTCCGGACAAGCCCTACGCCGTCTTCACCTTCTTGTACCGCGGAGAGCGTAAGTTGCAAAATTTATGGATAAGAGTGAATATACTAATCAAGAACAGGCCAGTTGCGCAAGATGGGAATTCTGACCAGCAAGGAGCCGCCCAAGGTCACTTCGCCAACCGCCAAGCGAAAGTCAGGAACACTCGACTTCGGCAGCCTTAAGCCCCTCAACGCAGATGCTGGAACGAAGAACTTTGGCGGCTATCGGGAAACATCTCCGAAGTCTAAGAAAAAGAACCAGGACGCCATGGACAGTGACGCAGATGATGAAGACGATGTTAAGCTGGAAGATGTTGATGACGACAAAGATGTCATTGACAAGGGCCTACTATCGCCAGAAGATGCTTTGAAACAGGGCGAACTTGCAGAGGGTGTACGCAAGATTAAGGTATGCTAGATTAGTTGTGAGATGCGGTACGCAAATGCTAACACTGCACAGCTCAAACGTCAACACTCTGCCGAGCCGGTGGGCCGTCCCGCAGGTGCTTCAATCTCAGACGCCTCCGGATCTCCTCTATCTGGCACACCAGCACCTGATGCTTCCTCTTCAAACGATGCCTCGAACTCCGCACCTGCAAACTCGTCAGAAAATAATTCCTCGAACCCCCTCGCATCGCCCTTTAAGAAGCAACGCGCCTCATTACCGGGATTTGATGAGAGTGTCCGCAAGAGCCTCGGCCAAGCATTAATGGGCGCCCAGAAAGAGCGAGGGAACTCTGATGGCAACATTCCTACTATTGAATCCAAGATGGAAGAAGACGAAGAGTTGTAGACATTGGGGAAACATTCGACGTCCCAGCATGCATTTGGGCGGTGCAACGACTTGTTATCATATTTTGTCTCTGACCTGTTTGCGTTTTACGCCGTGACGTTTTGTAGCCACGCGACATTACGAACTCCCCCAATGGATACCGGCCGAGCATCCATTTCATCCAAGGCGCGCATTATCTTGGGCCGGAAAAAGAATCCGAAATGAGGCGCGAGCCTGTGGTGGTTGGGATGTTTGAATATCCAGTTCTATTTGACGGGAAATATTTTTCTTCTTTTACGGATCAGTGGGTAAACACTTGTACACGAGGAATGGGCTTTTTGTTTCTTATGTTTTGATGCCTCGGCTTCTTAGCGAAGACAGATGTGTGACGGCATTAGCAACGGTAGATGAAATGAGTATGAGAAATCGATGTGATGACAACACTGATATATATTTTTGTATTTTGGGTGCGTGATTTCATGTAGTTATCAGAATAATTTTTTCTCATTTTTGCCGATGAACGTTATGTACTAGTAGGTTGCCATCCAGCAATATCCAACAAGCTACCAATTGCCTCTACACGTTCCTTGTCTCCGTTTTTTCCTTGCACCTCGATATTCTGTACGCCTTTGCCTAACCCCTGATCTCGCCGCAGTAACAACGCACCCCATCCTGCCCCCTTTGCACCTAGATAATCCTTGTCCAGATCATCGCCTACATGGAGTTTTTCAAAGTCACTCGCTTTTAGACCTTTTTCCTGCGCATCAACGCTGCTTGACAAGACGTCACTGAGCATTTCCTCTGCGAAGGAGAAAATTACAGGATGCGGTTTTTCGACGCTGGCGTCGTAGGACAGGAGTACAAAATCAATATCTTGATCTCGTGCCACTGTATTTACTTCTCCTGTGCTGTTGTTGCTACTGCTGTACCGGCGAGATGCCACGTCCAAGCCAAACGAGGATAAGACGGACGGAATGCGATCGTCAGAGTTGGTGATTATGCCCACAATAGTCGTGTCCCATGGCCACGAGGATGAGCGCTGCTGTTTTGCATTGCGCAACATGCTAAATAAAGGGTTGACATCGTCGAATACTCTGTATCCCTTGCTTGACGAGTAGTGTTCAAGGAGCTCGCTGGTGAGTTTCTCGGAAACTGTCTGGCCTTGTTGCAGGAATGGGGCAAAAGTGTCTTTGATAATTGTTTCCCACCATTTTTCGGGGCTGAGACCTACGGTGGATTTGCCGTAGTTTGGGTATTTTTGAGACGTGTTTTTGAATGCAGATTTGAAGCTTGAGGCTAAGCTTTGGGTAGAGGGAATCTGGATCCCGTGACGGGATGCTGCTTGTGCGTAGGCGGTTGGGATGGGAGTAGCAGGGGTGAAGAGGGTGTCGAAGGCGTCGAGGCAGAGGAGAAGGTTTTTTCGTCTAGAGGGGAGCATGATAAAAATTAATTGAATATACTCGCTGTATAAAAGCCGGTTCTCTAATCTTGGTAAGCATGCAAGACTGGTGATCCAGACCTTGTAGTGCGGTCGTGGAGTGAGGACATGGACGAAACGGGTTAGGTCAGGGTCCTCCCTCCCTTGCGTTGCACTGCGATGCGGACACGATCACCTCGGCGATCATCCCTCAACTTTGAACAATCACAACTCTCAACTCCAGTCGCTCGTTCCCCCAATTCGCAATACAGCACCTTCACCATGGCACCCGAGGCGAACAAGAACAAGTACTCCGTACTTTTGCCCACATACAATGAGCGCCGCAACCTCCCTATTATAACATGGCTGCTCAACAAGACATTCACCGAGAAGTACGTCGCTACTATTCCCCCTCGTTTCTCACACTTCTCGTTCTTACTAACTCTGTCTCGCAGCAACCTCGATTGGGAACTTATCATTGTCGACGACGGCTCTCCAGACGGCACCCAAGAAGTCGCCGCCCAGCTCCAAAAAGTCTACTCCCCCGAACGCATCCAGATCCGCGCACGCGCAGGCAAATTGGGTCTCGGCACGGCCTATGTTCACGGCCTACAATTCGCAACCGGCAACTTTGTCATCATCATGGACGCGGATTTCTCGCACCACCCCAAGTTCATCGCGCCCATGATTGCGCTCCAAAAGACGAAGAACTACGACATTGTTACCGGAACGCGGTATGCGGGCAACGGCGGTGTCTACGGCTGGGATCTTAAGCGCAAGTTTGTTAGCAGGGGTGCGAATTTGTTCGCGGATACTGTCCTCAGGCCCGGCGTGAGCGATCTCACGGGCTCCTTCAGGCTGTACAAGAAGGAGATTCTGCAAAAGGTTATCCGGAGCACAGAGAGCAAGGGATATACGTTCCAGATGGAGATGATGGTGCGCGCAAAGGCTATGGGCTGCACGGTTGGCGAGGTTCCGATTTCGTTTGTTGATCGTCTTTATGGCGAGAGCAAGCTCGGTGGAGATGAAATTGTAGAATATGCCAAGGGCGTGTTGAACCTGTGGTTGAAGGTCTAGAGGGGCAGGGAAAGGTTGATTGGCGTTGAGTAACGTGGGATGGGTCTCAAGATATCCTAGGCTGAACTGGACTGGACTGGACTGGACTGGGTGAGAGATATGACACTACCCTTGAATCTTTCTTTTTCTTTGTGTGTCTTGATATAAGCTTTTAAATGATAATCTTCTCATCACCCTAGGCTTCATCTTGTACAGCACATGCGAGTCTTCCACCATTCTCTAACATACAAACAAAAAACTCTTGGATCAAATCTCACATCAATTCTAGGACAACCAACCCCAATCCTTTGTTACAAAACAACCATGCTCATACTCTACTCCACTCTCCGCCACTCACTCCACAAGCTCCAACACCCGAATCACCTCACCACCTCACACGCCTTCCTCTTCTCTTGCATCTCTCCCCTCAACACATCAACCGTCGCACTGAGTCCCTGCATCGTCTCCAGCACCCCCAGCGCCGTGTCCAAAGTCTTCATGTGCAAACCTGTGGCAGCAACGGCTTCTTGCACCACGGCGTGGAACAGGTCGCGCGTGCTGATTGCTAAGGGGGAAATGGGGCAGTGAATCTGTGGATATGGGGGTAACGAGGTGCTTGCTAGGCTTGAGCTGGAGGAGCTCGAGGTAGTTGATGATGATGTGGTGGAAGTGGTGGAACATGAGTCGTACGATTTGTGTTGGGTTCTGTGCATTCTGCGAGTGTCGGTTGTGTCCGACGCTTCTTCGTCACGCCATGATGGCATTTCGAGAGTGAGCGACTCGTCGGATTCGTTGGTGCTGGGAGGAGCACTGTGTGTGCTTTTTCGGTACTTGAAGGCGAGGGGGCCGCGTTTGAAGATGTGGCGGAGGAGGCTGTCTTGTGCCATTTGATGAGCTGGTTTGCGGGCAGTTGGGGGGTACTAGAATTTTAGGTGATTATTTGGTGTAATGAGGGTAGGAGAGGTAAAATAAAGTGAATTGTAAGGTACGGAGATTGTGGTGAAAGGATTAAGTACTGTGGTCGTGAGTTGATAGCGCTGGAGTTGAGAGGCTAAGTTATTGACATATACCTGAATAAGACACTCTTTGCAGGGCACCTCAGGTCTCAGCTGTAGAGTGAAATGAAAGTGAAGCAGCAGATTTCGGCACTCTGAGTGTTCAGATTTCGACCCATGACTCAAGGCTTGGAGGCTTCATAGACTCAGACATGCTGATCTCAGAGACATTTCCATAAGTGGTGTTAGTGATGAGTGAAAACCCAGCGACTTTTCTTTATGTGAAAGAGGGATCCGGATTTCTGTTTGAATAATTGGTCGGCCTTGATTTGGAAGACATGACAAGGCTGTGAAGCCATAAAAAAGTATTTATCGTTTCTCAATGTCAGGGAGATGCTGAGAACCGAGGAATAAAGCTCAGACCCACTAGATATTGGGGGCGCCACGGTACCGTACAAGAAGACCGAGGTTTCAGGATGAAAATTTCAAAGCATCATAATGGAGTCGATTGATAGTACAAGTAGGTACCTATGCTGTTAGTACACCGATGTACTAGCATAGAAAGTTCATACTACGAGCCAGAACTTCGTTTTTGATGATTCTCATTGAGTGTCCAAAGACCGCAGTGGCGGCGACAGCATGCAGAACAACAATTAAGTATTCGCAATACCCGAGATAAAACAGTTTGAAGGATAGACGCTAGATGTCTGCTTAGGCTAGGTTGTCGTTTAGATGAGTAACAAATCCTTCCAAAACCACTCTAGCGTCTGGCGAGGTGAGTCATAGTTACACCCTCGGAAGACTAGAAGAAGTGCTAGCTAGTGTTACCGGAGCGTATCCTAAAAGGTAGTGATCGCATAAGTGGGTCGCGGCATGGATGGATTCCGCGGAGCGGTGTACATGCGAACATTCAGCCAAATGATCCGATGCATGGATAACAAAGACTGGAGAATTTCAAGATAAGGTGCATCGTAGTGGGGCAGAGCCGCAAAAGCTTGTAGTTAGATTCACAGTGTAGCTTATGTACCCCTGTTCAAGTGGGGGATGTAGTCTCCCGTGACCCACCTCAGATCTCTGCCGTCTTCCAACTTGATACGACCTATTCTTGAAACATTCTAGAATGGTATTGGTAAATCATCCTTTTACAGAAGACCGCTTGGCGACAAACCATTGGCCTGTAGTGAAACGCGCGCTGACCCAAAATGGGTTCTCTACACCGAGTATTCACACATCGTCCATTCCTCCCTATGCTTACGCGATTGACACTGTCTCAATAAGCCATTTTCGACTAGTTGATTCATAGGACTCATACGACTGGCTATATTACATTCCTTTTGAAGGTGTTGATTTGGGAAATGTAGTCAAAGGTTTTGATAATCAATTTGTCTAGCAACTAGTGATAAAACTATTGAATAGCGTGAGCCAAACTCGTATATAAATACTTTGCAAATCAAAGTTCTTTGGTGTTTGTGAAAAATGTGATATTGATTGATTATGAAATAAACAAAAGTTCGAAACACCTCTTATTCCACTCGAAGCAGTATAAATGCCAAGTTAGACGCCTTTTTAGAAAACCAACTCTAATAAAGCCTTTTTCCCAGTTGCCCCTGCGCCAGAAACCATCCAATAAAAACCATCCAATATATATAGGAAAATATAAAACAAGAGAAAATTCATCTACGAGTCGAAAATCGCACCATAAGCTGGAATGCCTCGGGCTTCCATATCATACACAATCTTGGTGGTGAACTTCTTGTTGCTGATCACACAAACAGCTTCGGCTCCACTCTCTTTCCACAGCTGGTACGCGATCAAGGACATGTTGGGCTTTCCTTGTGTTCTTGTGTTCCAGATGACTGCCTGTGAATCTGTAGCTTTGACGCTATCCACAATCTTTTGACCAAATGTCTGTTCAGGGTTTGGCGCAGTCCACAGGATGCGGCAAGGTACTTTTTGAGCGAGGATCACAGCCAGGCAAGGCCCGATACCTGATCCTGTTGCGACAAGGACGACTGACTTGAAGAGCGTGGCTATGCGTAGAACACCACAAGTTGGGATGCCACGGACGTAGATATGGGTTGGTGCGCGCTCAATTGTGCGGCCTGTAAAGTCACCTGCGCGGCTCACAATAAGTGAGAATCCGTTGCCTTCAGGGTTGGTGATGGTTGCAAAGCCGTGCCAGTCGATCAAGGGACGTTCTGCAAGTCTGACAGCAGTACCGACAACAGGAGTCGTGTAATCGAACCAGAGCCGGATAGCATGGTTCGAGAGAACCTCAGAGCGAACGGGCACTTTGCGTAGATGCAACCATGGGAAGATGATTGCTGCTGTCGCGACGGAAAGAAGCCAGATACCCGGGGAGCGCAAATAGGCGGTTGCGATCGGCAGCTCGGGATTAAGGTCCTTGGTTGCGAGGAACGTAAGTGTCCAGAGCAATGCGAGACAAGTCCAACCACCGAATCGATGGGTCATCTCCCATATATTGTGGTATTTGACGCGGAAGGTTGGGTGCGAAGTCGATCCAATGGCGAGCAAAATGAGAAGTGCAAGCCACGATACTACGACCGGAGCTACCGAGATTCGACGCATGTACGCCGGTTGTGCCAAATCCACGGTACCGTCAATAGTGAATATAAAGTGCCACATTATGGCTGCCATTGCGCATCCGCTGTGGATACCACCAATGTGGAAGATTCTAGCGCACTGGCGTCGGATAGCTAGAGGAAAGAAGGTCTATAGATTGAGGTTTCCAGTCAGCCATCATGTCATGCTTGCAGAAAATATAGTGGTTACTTACTGGAACAGAGCAAAAAACGGTGAAGAGCAGGTTGACGACCGGCTCCGAGCGCATGAGGACTGCTACGACGAGATTGGCAGCTGTGGCTAGGGACAAGTTGGCGAGAATGTCCTTGTTCTCTCCAATCCTGCGGTGCAAGAGAAACACAGCCACTCCGATGTTCGCTAGTATAACAACAGATAGAAAGCGGCGGTAGAGAATAAGTCCGCGATGTCGAATCCAGCGTAGACCGTGGTAGCTGTTCTTCGGTGGCAGGGCTTCTGGTAGCTTTTCAGCCAGATCCACTGAAGAGCTGCTTCCCTCAGAATCGCCGCTAGTAATGATGACAGCCATCTTCTCTGGATCCTTGAAAGACGCAGTGGAAGATCCATCGGAAGAATAAGTCTCCACATTGACACTGACAGTGTTCGGCTTGAGAGTTTCTGTAGACTTCTCGCTCTTCGGTGTCTGGCTAGGCTGAGCAGAAGCGAGTTCTCTCAGAACTTTTCGATCGACCTTTCCATTATTTGTCAGTGGTATGGAGTCGACCTTGACCCATTTCTCTGGAACAGAGTAATAAGGTAGATGCTTCTGTGTGAAACTCTTGAGAGATTCTTCGTCAACGGAACCCTCTGTGGCATAAAAAGCACAGAGTGCGTTATCGACGAGCAGTGCTGCACCTCGTCTCACGTTTTGGAACGACTAATTCTGTTAGCAATCTTATGAAATATTCAAAATATGGGCTATTCACCTCAACGACGGCTGTGATTCCGTCAAGTTCAACACGAAAACCCTTGATCTTTACTTGGTCATCTTCACGACCGAGCATATCAAGCGAACCATCTTCGTTCCAGCGTGCGATATCACCGGTGTTGAACATTCGTGACCTGCGCGGTGTAAGTACAATATGATACGAAGGCTATTCCATGAAACATACCCATCATTGACGAATTTGTCATGTTTGTAACGACGAGCAGTAAGTTCAGGCAGATTGATATAGCCTCGAGTCACACCAGCACCACCAACCCACATGGTTCCCTTTTCCCCCACAGGAACCGGTTGCTCGTCTGCATCGAGAAGGTAACATGTTGTGTTGGGCAATGGTTTTCCAATGGACAAAAACTGGCCTGGGGTATGGCGATGTGCTGAATTAAGAATGGTAATCTCCGTTGGCCCACAAATATTGTAGAAGCATGCGTTTTCAGCCCACTCATCAGCCAGTCTAATTGACTGTTAAAATCGTTTGCAGATAGCTTCGAAGAAAGATAACTCACGCTTTTGGGCAAGGCTCGCCGCCTGTCACGACATATTTGATATTTGGAAAAGCCTGTCGACGGTACTTTGACAGGATGGATGGGGTGGAAATAAGTGTATCCACCTATGGCTCGGTTAGTACGTGATTGGTCAGATTTGGCGGCTGAACGGAAGCGCTTACCTCACGGAGCGTGGCTGTCCAATCTGACCCCCGCAGATACAGGGTACCACCATTCATAAGACATGCCAGTATTTCCCAGGCTCCTGGTTACTTGTTAGGTAATTTTCTTGGAAATTTTCTATGGAGCTTACCCATGTCGAATGCGATGTTGAGCACTTGGGCAACTTTGGACCCCACGGTAATGTCAAGTCGCGCTGGGTTTAACAACAAAGCGTTTGTGACATTTGAATGCGCAACGTCGACACCTTTGGGTGTGCCAGTACTGCCTGCATAAAGATGATAAGTAATGGTTCGTTTGTATAGTGAGTTAACTTACCAGATGTGTAAATCGCATATGCACCGTCATGGCGAGAAACTGGGACTGATGGACGTGTCGAGGGAAAGGAGGCAGCAACGTTCTTTTCCAAAGCGATAATCAATGCACCTTGTTTGGCGACCTTTTGCGTCCTTTCGAAGAATTTGGGAAGGCATAGAATGAAAGTTGCGCCAGAGTCGGAAAGGATGTGTGTCAGTGCAACCTCTGATGCCACTCCACCATCGACTGGTACATATTGACATCCTGATTTCAGAATGGCAAAGATACCAATCAGCATCTCAAAGGAGCGTTGCACAACAAGGCATACTCGTTGCTTCGGCTTCAATCCTGCATGGATGAGACGATTGGCGAGCTGATTTGCTGCTTCATCCAATTGCCGGTATGTCAGTGAATTACCAGCAAAGGTTGCGGCAGCCGTATGTGGATGAGTTTCAGCAATCCTTTCAAATGCCTTATGAACAACGGAATGTGGGACTGGGACAGTTGGTCCTTGACCAAAGCTGGATATCCGTCTGCGATCCTCCTCAGGGAGGCATGACATTGCCTGGAAGCAATTATTCGTCATCATGTTGAATATTAATGAATTAAAATAGAAGGATAGAGAGTTCTCATGCTATTGAAAATCTTCATGTCGTTGCCAGAGCCGTCCCTTTTGTATTAAACGGAGGGGACGTTTCAGACACGGCAAGTAAAATCGGAGCAAGATCCTACTCGTATACACCTGTGGGCGGCAATACCTTGGATCCACAAGGGATTTCCATGTGATCATGCTATATGACGCAAAATTTCACCGTAAATTGCCAGGTGAAGGCTGCACTGAAGTTTCTGGGGTGTGTTATCGAGACACTATGAAAATGTCTTGGACAGTTAATATCAGGCGAACATTCTCGGACTACCTCCACTAGGGCTGATTCGTGCTATACGCCGGTTCAATGTCAAGAAAAAGTTAGGAACCTGCGGATTGGTGGCTGAAAGTAGAAAAGAGTCTACAAGCAGGACGCCAAACACAAAACGAAACTGATGCGGGGCCACTAAAACAACCTCCACAAGGACGGACTGCGCGTGCATAATGCTCTGAGCCACTGCAATGGTGCGGTTTGAGTGACATGACTGGATGTTCCTAGAGGTAGCTTCAGCCGTTATTCAGGTGGCAATTTACAGATGCGTGTTCCCAAGGCAGACCTTGTTTTACTCCGTGAGGAGGACCCGAAGCTAAGGTTACCTTCCGGTTAGGATGTGACAGCCGAAATGTTACAGGGGGAGCCCTGTACCCACTTACGTCAAGTGGGGTGCATACCTGCAATGGGGTCTAAGCGAGACCATGTGCGGCTGCACCCTGAAACTAAATCGCTGGGGCTTTTGTGGCCCTGCCCCTAATTACGAACGCTCGATCTGTCAATGCGTTAGTGGACGTTTTTTTTACCTGGTCGTCTTACGGACCATGGATATAATACCGTACAGTACCAGCTACCCGGTCGGATTCGATCGTCGTGAGATGGCATGTTAAGCGATTGCCTCGGTTTTGCTGGCCGGTTAATCGCGTAGCCCCGAAGCATGAGCGGACTTGGTACTTGCAGAACCCTCGTAAATAAAGGGGGTGGGGGTCCAGGGGCGGAGAGCGGCGGTACAAACCATATCAGGTTGACTTGTAAATACGGAGTTGGGTAGCAGGGGACCGACTGGGACGAATCATGCAGAAGAAATGCTTTTTTAGTGTGGGTAATAGATGAAACTGGCCGCGTGGTATATGAAACTAGCCAAGTATCTCAGAAAAAAAAACGGGTAATGCATACGGCTACGCCCACGCAGCTGTTGGTTGGAGATTTTGTGCAGTACCAAGCATGGCACCTATAGAGGTGGAGCCGGGCTGGACCACGTGGGGACTAGAAGTCAATCTCACTGTAATTTTGATCCTTAGCTAAGTTTGATCTTCCTACTTAGTTATGCCCTCTCAAAGAACCCTAGTGTTTTGTATAAATCCAACTCTGTGAACCGCGATTGCCCAATGATATAAGAAAGAAGGATTCTTGACAATTTGGAAAATTCCTTATCGCCTCAACGGTTCAAAAAAACAAAACAAAATCCAAGTACAGACCAAGCGCCACATTTTGCTAAACGAATCCGAAACTCACGTTAACGACCGAACCAACTAGAAGCCATGAGCCTCTCCAACGAAGAATCGCCGAGTCTGATTGTGTCCATCAAGGATAATGGTATCGCCATTCTGGAACTGAACAGACCGAAAAAGAGGAATGCATTATGCCAGGCTTTGATGAATGAGCTGATCGCGGCGTTGCGGCAAATTGATCGCAACCCCACGATCTTCGCTGCCGTCCTGACCAGCTCTGGCCCATTTTGTGGTATGTTGTGATCGGTCCTTATACAGAGAGATAGATGGATATTGATACGACGATCAGCTGGCGCAGATCTAACGGAACTGGCGAAGCTTACGACAGCTGAGGCGTAAGTATATCCAAGTATGGAGCGGAAAAGGAGCTTCCGTTGACCTATCATGCCGTCGGCAGGACCCGTGTGGGATGGCTCAAAGACCTCGATGAAGCATTCTCAAGTTTTCGGAAGCCTATTCTGGCAGCCGTGAGGGGCTTTGCAGTGAGCCGGTTATCCCCCACGTCACTTAACAGGCATGCTGACAGCCCTTACTAGTTAGGCGGTGGGTTTGAACTCGCACTTATGGTAAGGATGAATTGCCCCGTGCATTCCACCAATGCCTGATTGGCTTGATAGCGATTCTGAGTAATCGCTTACTGTTGGAGTCGTGTGCTTTGGAGCGGGCGCTAATGACGTGCAGTGTGACATGGTTTACGCAACAGAAGATGCGCAATTTGGTTTCCCAGAGATCACCCTGGGCACGATACCGGGAGCGGGTGGCACGCAAAGGTGAGAGCGAATTACGTCTTCTGACTGACATGTATTGACCTCATTCAGGCTCACCAAGACGATTGGAAAGCAGAAGGTATGTTCCCAATTCGTAGGCTAGGCAATATTGTGCCAGCATTTCCCTTCTGTTGAGCAACCTTCGTATTAACTCACTAGGCAATGGAACTTATATTAACTGGTGCAACCACCTCGGCAACGGAGATGGAGCGTCTAGGCGTTGTGAATAGGGCTGTTCCCAACGGAGAAGATGTATTGGAGGTGGCAACGGCAATGGCACGGACTATTGCGTCGTTTTCAGCGCCAGCGATTGGGCTAGCTAAGCAAGCTGTTCTAGCAGGTGAGAATTGTCTGCATGCCCATATGCCAGGCTAGCAAGTTGACAGAAAGCAGCGGAGACGACGACCTTGAAGACAGGGTTAGAGATTGAGCGTGCATTGTACTACAGCAGCTTTTCGCTTGAGGATTGCCGGGAAGGGGTTGCGGCTTTCAAGGAGAAACGAAAAGCAAATGTCCAACACCGTTAAATGGCAGGGGTAGTGGAAAGCTCGGAGCAAATCGTTTGTTGGAACTCCCGATTCGGGCCTTCTAGTCGGACTAGGCTTTTTGTGATAATACGTCCGCGCCATAAATTAATAAGGTCTTTATCGAAGCCCCGCCACACGGACAAATTATATGCGGGGGAGCTAAGCGCTCTGACAGGAACACAGGAACCAGAAGACTGGCTTGGCAGTGATATGTGGCTGTGTTATCCCTTCCGGCTCGTTGCCAAGGGTCTGTATTTTAGGCTGCACGTTGCAACATCCGATGCCAAGACATCACGATCCACCCTTGCTGAATTGCGCGTGAGGTATCTGACAGCTGTAGTCAGAAGCGGATGCGCCCATCGAGACATGGTTTAGAAGCGAGGTGTGTTGATGCTTAGATCCGCCTTGGTTCGTCTCCCTGAGCTGACGACTGTTCCACATCACCATCAAGCCAGTAACGCCTTGGAAATATGAACAGTACGGTATACATACAATGCGAGCACGACGAATTTGTGCACGAGGGACAATCAAGATGGAACCAGAGCCTCGGGCCGTCCCACCGTTGTCAAGCCGGCGTTTATCGTGGTCTGGTGCACTAGCGGCGTATAGCTGAAGCGCTTCCAAGGATCAACCTAGTGTTCCTGCACAGTGACGACCACTGTGCCTGGCTTCAAGAAGAATTGTATGGTAAATTGATTTACATTGATTATCGCAAAAACTAGACTATCGCAAGCTGTTTGCGAAGATGTAGACGGTTCTGTGATATCCAACAGGCGTCCCTTACAGTAAGATTGGAGGCTACCATTTATGAAGAACGAGAGAACAACAAAAATCCAGCATGAAATCCGCGCATAGTCAACCTGTCTTGTTCCTCATACAGACTATGATTAGGAATTGTCAATGATAACTGCGTCATCTGATGTTGTTTGGTAAACTAATGTCGCATGCAATGCGCATCAACTAATCGTTGCTATGCTTGAATTTCCATATTTTTGGTAACCAGTAACAAAATGTAAAAAATCAAATAATATAATAAGCCACTATGGATAATACCGAGAGAAATCCTAGCATTGCTTGCACGCATTTCTAGCTACTTTAGCTGCTCTTACTCTTGGCTGAAGTGAGTGAGATTTTAGTGCCTGTGTAGTACCGAGGCGCTAGCTTAGAAAAACAAAGACCCAGACCGTCTTAGCATAGGCTTAACGTACGATTTGACTTGTATCTGTTTGGCGTATAATGTTTTATATTGTTGTTTTTCAAAAAGAATGACAGGCCACATCCCAGCCTACTAGAATACGGCATAATAACAAAAGACTTCGCAAGGACCTACTTTTTGAGAATAGAGATTCTTCAAGTTAGTTGGATTACGTATATATGAATCCTCTAGAACAGTCTTATTACAATGCTAAAGCTGCGATAATTCCCTCAGTACCGTCTTGTAATTCTATGACTCCATCGTTGAATTGGAAATAGTACGGATGGAGATTATACAGAGACGAGCAGATATTGTTAGTGTCAAGCCTGTCTAGGAAGGGCCTACTGCGGAACATGAAAACTACTGACATAGAAATTATGATTATGTGAGTCATGAGAAGGCTCAGACATGCCTTAGTTCTATCAAATCAGTCACATGATATAAAATGGATTGGGCATGGATGACTGTGAGGGGTAACATTATTTCATAAGTCTCCATGTCACAAATCAGATGTTGTATCTTGGATAGTTGCATTTCCACTCTGAGCTGTAGCTCTGATTTGTTGCGTTTGCCGAGGATAAAAAAAACCCCTATCAAAAGTGCCGACAATGCTTCTTTTAATAAGGCCGAACAGTGTAGAAGCGCAGACGAAAATGTGGATCGCTTAGCCAGCCTGATGCGCAAAACATATTGCATCAATTTGTGACTCTACTGGAGAGCCGACATGTATCTTATCGAGCTAGTGACCACCATGAAGTTATGCTGGGCTCAGGAGTCGGAGCGAGGCCAGTAGTTTATTTTATGTAATCACTAAGAAAACGAAGGTTGAAGAAAAAGGCAAAAGCGGACGAAAAAGTGTTGGCGTAAGTGAAGTTGAGCCATCATTTCCATAAGATGACAAATTGGATGTAGAAATGGTAGACAGCAAGGCCATGTGGTTGCAGATAATTACCAATGGCGGAGAAGTGCTAGCAGTGTCCAAAAGACATGCTGACTAAATCCTTGCCCACCTCAGCAGAACGCCTGCTGCGATCACCGGACAAACGCTAACCAGCTCACCCAGCCCTGCAAACTCAGGCGGAATATGGAAATGCACAAAGGCACCGGTAGCAAGAAGGATAGCAAATAGATTGTACACAAAACTCCAACCGAAGTTGAAGGCGATCCGATGGATCGATTTTCGGCTGACAGTTATGGCAATGAGAATGCCGGACAGACTCGGTCGCATAAGAACAATATCTGCGGCGGATTTAGCGACGTCAGTGCCTCCGTTCATATGTATGCCGATAGTGGCTTGGGCAAGAGCGACGGCGTCGTTAGTTCCATCGCCACAGAACATGACAACGGGCCCTGTCGCTTTCTTTTTCGGTCCGCGTGGGTCAGATGTGGCAAGGAGTTCCTTGATGTAAGATTGCTTGTCTGCCGGAGTGCAGCGGGATCGCACGTTGGAATTACAAATCCGCAGTTGAGATGCGACCGTCTGGACGGCACCGTCGTCATCACCAGAGAGGACATGAACTGTTATCTGGTTCTGCTGCAGCTCGGTGATGGTCGAAAGAGCGTCCGCTCGTAGAGAGTCTTCAAGTCCAAACACGGCAGCGAGGGAACCGTCCATTGTAAAGCAAAAGGCAGTATAACCCTGAGATATAATGGATTGAACCAGTGGATCGTCCGAAAAGCCGAGCCATCTAGAATTACCTGCACGGAGAATGCGACCTTCAAAAGTGCCTTCGACACCTCTGCCGACTATGTTCCGAGGGTCGGATACTGGCATGGCTATGATTCCTTTTGTTTTAAGGTGATTTGCAACCGCAATAGAAACCGGATGCTTGTTGCTCCCGATCAGGCCCAATAGCAGAGCTTTTGTACTGGAAGAAATGCTGGGGTATTCTTCTTGGGCGATAGTAAGCTTGCCCTGAGTCAGCGTCCCGGTTTTGTCGAAAACGACATGAGCGGTCTTGTATGCAATTTCGATAGCATCGGCAGATTTGAAAATAACGCCTCTCTCAGCGGCAACACCAGTTGCAACGACAATTACCATTGGAACAGCAAGACCAATAGCGCAAGGACAAGACACGATCAGTACTGCGATAGCATATGTAATGGCTTGGATAACAGCCTCAGACCCGGATCTGTTCTGAACGGTGATGCCTATAGCAATCCAGATGCAGAACACAACGACTGTGATGGAGACAACAGCAGGAACAAAGTAGGCTGCTACTTTGTCAGCAATCTCCTGAATTTTCGGCTTAGACAGCTTTGCTTCGTCGACCATTCCGGCAATCGTACTGATGGTGTTGTCATCAGGAATTCGGGTGAGCCGAACGGTTAGAACTCCTGATCCATTAACAGATCCAGCAATGACAGACGAACCCTTGAACTTTTCGATAAGTCTTGATTCACCAGTCATCATAGATTCATCAATCTCAGAAGAGCCAGAGATTACGGTGCCATCGGTCGGAATTCTAGAGTCGGGAGATACTTTGAAAACATCGCCATACTGAAGCAGTCTGGCATCTATTTCCTTCTCAACCCCATCCTTGTCTACGATGGTAGCAGTAGAGGTTTGCAATGAGCGTATTGAAATGGATTCGATAGCCTTTTGCCGTGCCAACGCAGCAATATAGCGACCAATCATGATGAGCGTAACTAGCAATGTGCTAGTTTCAAAGAATTCTCCACTGGATAGTGGCTTGTGCACAATGAGATAGCCAAACGCCACAACGGAGAAGATGTATGCCGCGCTGGTACTCAAAACGATAAGCAAATCCATCTCAATTACTCTCGAGAAGATCAATGCTTTGAGCGCTTTGGGATAGAAAGGTCCAGCAACCACAAATTGAATGACGGTAGCGAGAGCAAGGGAGATGGAACCGAATAGGATCTTTCGCTTTTCTTTATCTGGGAGTGGAGCCCACGCCAGTATTAGAACGGGAATGGTCAGGATAATGGATAATAAGGTCATGTATCCGACCTTGCGGACATGTCTAGCACCGGTGTCTAGGGTGGGATCGGCGCGAGGCGGAGCAAGTTGCAGACAGTATGGCCAGCCCTTTTCGACAAGATCTCGTGAGCCGATGGTTTTTGCGTCAAAATTGACACGAATAGTCTTCTTGTCTACAATGTGCACGTCAATAACACCGTCTGGCCAATCCCCTTTGACAATATCGGCTGGATCACCACGACAAACGAGATCGAGGTTGGAACCTTGGTGAGTGATGCGCTCGCACTTGAACTCGGTCGTTCTCTCGAGATGTTTAATTGCATCGACAACGGATATAGTGCCGGTATCGAGGTCAAACTCCGCCCGCGAGAGAACCAGGCTAGTCTTCAAATTTGTGACTGCGGGAAGTGTTGCCAATGTACGGGATAATTTGGTTTCGCATCCAGTGCAAGTCATGCCCGAAACGCTGAGGATCACATGCTCCATTCCAGAAAAGCCCATTTCCAGGTCGACATTAAGTGTTAGGTCGGACCTGACTTCCCTTTCCTGTGTCACTGCCTTCTTTTCAATGCAGCAGGCAGTGGCGCATACTGCAGAGAAAGATTTCTTGTCATCACAACAGGCATCGGCGTATCCAGTGAGAGAAGTGGTCATCGAAGGTTTAGTGGCTCCACAGCAGGCATCGGCACAGGAGGTAGCGTTGACAGTGGGGCATCCTTTGGTGGACCTGGGGCGCGGCTTTGCGGTAACTCCACATGCGTCCGCCTTAGGCACACAGTCAAAATCGGCAGATGTACAACACGTGGCTGAATCACCTAATCTGGCCCGATCACTCTTCAACGAGGATCGTTGTGGCGGCATACAGCAAGAATCCTGGCCAAGAGTGAGGAGCGTGCGGCAGATACAGCCTAGCGCTTCCAGTTTGGACTGATACTGTTCGTAGGCCCCGCGGACATGTTTCCAACACGGCTTGCCGTTCTTTCTTCCATCGCAATCCGAGGTTCGATCGGGTTTACTGTTAGCTATACAATGCACACGTCACTAGCGGAATCATAGCGCATGGGATGGAAATTTACAGTCAGCGGTGCAGTTGCGGAGAGCAAGTCGGTCGATACAGGATGAATCGCAGCAAGGCAGAGATTTCCCCTCGCAGCAGTTCGAACGCTCTCGGGACTGTGGCTCAATGTTGGCAGGCTTAGAGCAGCAGGAGTCGCCCTCATTCGGAGTCTTTTCGGTTGCGCCAACAAAGCAATCGCTCTCATTAGTATTCGAATGTGGGTGCGAAGACGGACAGCATTCATCTCCGCAGTTATTGGTAGAGCCGGCCATAGAGTCGCGTTGGGACTCACAACAACTATCCGCATCTCTATCAACCAATGGCGGAGTTGGCATGCGCGCGACGGTAGGAGTGACCTTGGGCGGGCCGCAACACCCAGAATCACAGGCCATAGTGAGTGTACAGATACTACAAGGTTAATGACAAAACAAGATGTGTATCAAATGTCAAAGAAGAGTGGGAGAGTAAGTTCTCTTTTGCTTCCTAGTTAGCCCACCAAAGACTTGGCGATGACATATCGATTTCCGCAGTATTTACTACCGTATAGCGATACACCTCTTATGACTACGCCAATTCTTCTAGTAGGTAGTTCTTGTAAACCAACAGTACTTGGTTTGATATCCTTCTATTAATAGTGCTACCTAGCCAACTGCTTTTTGTAATATTAGCTAGATTGTTGTGATAACGAGATCGATACTTTTACCAATGGCTATCCAGGAGTGCACTACTACTGGTTCGCTACAATCCTCATAGCCTCAACTCGACAGTGGAAAATGTCGGATCTTGCTCGAATACGTGTTTGTTTTTTATCAAATCTTCAACGTCCCATTTCGAATGCAGAAACCGACCCTTCGTGAACTCGGCCTCTGGACTCGCTAGCCAGACTGCGAAAGAACCTGGAAGCGATACGTCATCCGCGATGGGTTCGAACATTTCTTTCGTGACGCCGAATCCTTGGCTAGCAGGTGTAAAAACTGTGCCAGGTTGAAATGAGTGGACTCTGATATCTGGATTCTCAGCCTGTAGGTGACGCATCACTATCGTAGTAGAGTACTATTAGCAAAATATCCAAGGTATTCTAGGTTGTTTATAAACACCAATTGGTTGAGCGTTTCAATGATAAGACTGTGGGTCCGCTTACAGAAAGTGAAGGCTCCTTTGCTAGCCCCATAGGCAGAGACAGCTGGGTTGACGCGATGTGACGCGCTCGAAGATACATCGATCACAGTCTTTGTATATGCTGATGGAACTCTGAGGAAGTGGCGGACGAGATTCATGTTGCCCATAACGTTCGTTGAGAAGCAGGTTTCAAGAAAAGAAGCATCTATCCCGACAACTGTATTTGGGGGATGAATATAAGCTGCAGACGTTGCAAGTATGTCCACAGCATGAGTCTGCGCCGCATCAACGGCCGACGCAAACATATTCCCGACGCTTTCGCTATTCGTGATATCGGCGGAATACGTAAGGACCTGGGTTTTAGGATACGATCTGCTGATAGCTTTAGCTGCCTCTTCCAGAGTGTTTGCCCTTCTGGCAACAAGCACAATGGTAGAAGCCCCCGCGGCAGCAAAGTGTTGAGCGATCCCGAATCCAATGCCAGTAGCGCCTCCAGTCACAACAACTGTTTTTCCTGAAGCTGAGAGGTCAGGGCGGGCCGGGTCGATGGCTCCGTAGGCCGTTCTGTGCACTGTCTGGACGAAACTGGGTGTATCTATCCTCCTGTCAAGGGTGTACAAATTCTCCGAGAGATCCTGTGCAGTAAGCGCAGACATTTTGAAGGTGCGTTGAAAGAGTTGAATTTGAAGAGGCTTGGGTGAAGAGTCTGAAGTAAGAACGGGATGTACTTCCTGAGGAAAAGCCTCACAACTGCTTCCTAGTACTTTCATATGTACCAGTAAAGATTGCAAGAGACTGAAGGTTATTGCGATCAGAAGCTTGGCGAGCTTTACAAATCCATTTTTTCCTTTGAAACATATGAGTTCCCCATAGTGCCAGTTCTCGTACTAGATTAGGAGACTGAAAGAGTCCAGTCATTGAATACGTAGTAGCATCATGAGCGCACGGTACGCTCTCATGCAACCGATATAACCGGAAAATGACGGTCTCTCCTAGCGGTGTAGAGCTTTCTAGAAACGGCTAAAAAGGTTACCCGACTACCCGTTAGGCTACTGTATATCTCCTGTTATTGACCAGTGATTGAGTTGGCAATAGCCACATACCTTGATCTTCCGGTTATATCGGTTACATGAAAGGTACAGCCGATCTGAGATTCTAAAGTTTGTCGTAAGATATGGTAGATCCTTGCATAGGATAGTACCGAAACCAACTCTGTCCAACAAGGATACCCTGGATATTGCGGACGAAGTCGGACGCACTAAGCTTGGAAAGCAGGAAAATGCAAGGTGTTACAGTGAGGCCCCTACAGCATAAATAGCGGACAATAATATCGTTAAATATCAACCACATGAGGATATCAGCAGCTCTGGTATTCTTGCGCCAGTCTTTTGGTCCAACGAGTAGTTTACAGTTTCCTGCGAGGTATGATCTGGTTGTGATGCGCACGTATCTAATAAATATGAGAGAACGTTAATTAGCTAAAGTTTAGATATAATTAGAGTACGATGAGTGTAGTCAGAACTATTTATTTGTTATAGCTGCTTACTTAATAAACATAATTTGGAATATGCTCTATGCATTCACTTCTCGCTTTTGAACTCGTGCAATAAAATTGTACGAGTGAATCCCGGCCCTATTATTTTGATAAGTATGTTTCTTACCAATCGAATGTGATACTTACCCTGAAACAAGTGTCCAGTCTACCTTTGGCTCAGGAGCTTGGAAATCTAAAGATAGGAGAAGAGATGGTACAATCTAGAAGTATCATTAGTCCTTTATCTAAGCCAGTGCTTTGTTTACTAATGACGTACCTTTCTTAATAACTGCCACGCAAGGTCTGAAGTTACTTAGTAAGTGGCTTCTGGATATGAGAGAAGGAACTGTTCAATATACTTTTACCGAGGCACGTCCGGGATCCGAGGCCAAATTCCACAGAGAATCGAGCTAGAACCAGGAGGTTAAACGCTGAAGTAAACCGTAATGGTTAGGGAAGAACTTACACATATTCGGTTGGCCACGTTCTAACCACCTTTCGGGTACGAAAGATGTCGGTTCGGGACCGAAAACCTCCGGCAATCGATGCATGGCGTAGGCTGGAGCGCCAATAGTTACCTGCAAATCCTACTTGTAAGCATAGTGGACGCAGAGAATAGAATACTGACACTACATACCCCTGCTGACACGTGATGGCCGAGTATTTTCACTCCACCTTTCGGTACTTCTCGAGGTAAGATGCCTCGAATGCTAGGAAGCATTCGTAGCGCTTCTTGGATAACTGTATTTAGATAAGAGCATGCAGCAGCCTGTTGCGAGTTGCAAACGATATCCAATTTCCCGTCATTCACATACTGACGAAGCTCCTGCATGAGTTTATCGAGCTTATCTCTGTTGTGTATGAGGTGGTAGAATATAGAATTCAACAAAGCGCCGCCATCGGTACCGCCAGCTTTCAGCCCGAAATCGATGATATGTGCCAGTTCCTCATCTGCGAATATCTCAGACCCCTTGGCAGACTGCACTGCCAATAATTTTGATGTGAGATTCCGTTGATTTGGTCCCTGGTTTGCGCTACTCTCATCTTTCAAGGCCTGGAATAAAGTTTCCGTCGTTCGGTCCACCGCGGCTGGTGTGCTTGCTTGAGAAAATAACTTTTCGGTGATAAATCTCGTAGCTTTTGAGACGTAGAAGATTGCTGGTGTCATTCCGTAGAGATGAGCCCGCTGAAGGAATTATGCCAGTCCGTGGAAAGGCTCATCTTCAGGACAACTACTTATATAGTCCTCATTTTGTTCAAAGGTCATATCACACATACAATCTGCGAGGCGTTAGCTATATCAGATTAGCACTTAGAAAGTGTAATACCAAACATGAGCCTTTCAAACCGTTTGCCAAGATCAATGTTCTTTCCTTCTGTTTTTTTGCATCTGAGCAATAAAGTTCCTGATTGAATCATCCACATTCCCATCCACTTCTCTCAGCCCAGTGGCACTGTACAAATTTGAATACTGCCTCCTTAATTTACCGTGGACACTTTCGTTTTTCTCGACAAAAATGTCAACTTTTGGACCTGGCACGCGGAATAGTCGATAGTAATCGGTCTTCGGAAACGGCGCCGCAACGTTGTAAATTTTGCGAAAAGCAGTGGCATCTGTAACACTCCTAATCGCATCATCTCGTATGAGTTAGCGACCCAAAACATGCCGAGAGGTACGAACGGACAACTTGGATGGGCTTATACGCACGATCGGGCCATAACGCGCGTGGAAATCATGCAATGCAGAATGTTCGCTGCCTGTACGGATTAGACGCATATGCCATAGGTCCGTAATCCGAGCCCAGAATGGTCCTGGGATCCGGGCCAGGGGAGAAAAAAAGAGGTTGTATATGCTCCGAAATGTGAAGAGCAACAACAGCACACCGAGAAGTGTGAGTGTAGACTGAAATGCATTCGTTCTGAGATTGTCATACAACAAACTCGATAAGAATGCCATCTTTGTAGCCTAACCGAGTTCAACTCCAGGTACGATTGTCGACTAGAGTATTATGGAAATCCTAAAATCGCATCGTGAGGTGTAGGCTTATGAATTTGTGATCAATTGCGGACTACCCGAAATGTGGAAATGTCGGGGAATCCGGATTTAGCTGTTGGATGTTACCGGACAATCCGATATCTTCAACTATCAACAATATCCCAGCTTAGACTAGTCTCCCTTAGTGGAATTGCTTGATTCGGGATCTCTTTTCGAAGGCGCTCCTGTGCAGGCGATTGTAGAACTTGTGTTTAGTATATAACCCTAGGCCGCAGCTATATGTTATGGTGTAACCGTACGCCTCCCATAACCAGCCCGAATCTTATAGCACAGCACAGCGAGCGCGCGTTTGGACACGTTTGGAATTTGTTTGCACCTGTTATCCATTTTCTATAAGAAGCTCATTAAACTATGTCCTGTAATTATCCTTACACGTGCTCTTTTCAAACGAACTCGTGTTCACGCCGGTACACCCCCTGACACCGTGGTATTCGAGAAATAGTGGGGACACTATAGCACTATGCCAAGTGTGTTATGCCTTGATTCTTGCCGATCGGGTGGGGCACAATCGGAAAATCCGATGGCTGTGCGAGAGGAAATGCTGACGAAGCGCCGCCAGAACACTCAAATTCCACGACTGTACATATGCGGGAAAACATTGCGTAAACTTTTAAATCTCAACAATAAATTTCGGAAAGTTGATTGTGATTACCAGGCGAGATAGTTGGGAAAACTTTCATGCTTCTGTTCAAATCAATGCTTGTTTATCTTTCATCCTGGGCCTACCTGGTTTGCTTGCTAAGAATTTCGACCTCCCTTCTCACAACTGTTTCACATGGGAATTTAACAGACAGAATCTATCAACGAAGATAATGTGAAGAAATTCACATATATGAATGCACTAGTTAATACTAACTACGTATTTGTTATGGATCACGTTCCTGGAACAAGATGCATGGAGTCGCAAGCTCAGTAACAAGCACTTTGCTTCGAGTATGTTGTTCTATAGCTTCTTTTGCAGCTGTAGCATCGCCCCTGTAAGTCTTAATGATATTACGGTATTGAATATTAGTGTATGACTTCAATCAAGAAACGACCTTTCAGCATGCCTTCCATCATATAGACGGAAGAAGATCTGCAGAGGCTCCCTGAAGCCACTGATTCTGATGCTTGAGAAACTCTGTAGCGGACCCTACAAACGGTCTACCATTTAGATTTGCTCGACCACCTGTGCCTAGTATTGCCAAATCTGGTTTCGGCTCTAGATTTCGCATTACACCCTCGTAAGCTCCCAGATGTATATTGAACAGCACGGCCTTGTCTCCTATAATGAAGTTATACATGAGCTGGCCACCGTCACAATGTGAGATACTCTTCTTGTGATATCGTGTATAGTCGTAAAAGGCACGAGTACCGGCATCCATGTGATCTTCGGGTACGAACTCTTTCAAGCGAGATAGGCCATGCCGCATGAGCTGTGTGATATCTAGTGAGTATGCGTAGCCGTCATCACCCACTTGATACGATGTATTGGTATCGAAAACCTCTTGGATGTTTTGAGGAGATACTCCGGGCATCAAAGAATGCAAAGATGACCATACATGAACAGCCAATGGTGCAAATTCGACACGAGGCTTGCGTGGTGCAACCCTTGTGCAGCCCTCAAACGGCCCTCAAAGGACTAGTTGTTGGTAGTTTGCCTTAGGCATCGGAACACATAACGAGTAGATCATATGAGAAATCAGTACAAAACCTCACACCTACATCTAGCACACTAAACCGCACCTGATACCATGAATCACCCGCTATATAAAAAAACATCCCAATCACACAACATCCGGAATCGGCACCGGCCCAACCGGCCCCTCACTCGCCCCAATATTAGCCTGGTGCATACTCCTCGCCCCCCAATGATCCGGATAATCCACCGCCGAGTGAAAAAGCTGATAATTCGCCCAGATAACTACGTCTCCTTCCTCTACCCTCGGCAACAGCACATACTCGGGCTTCAACACGCGCTCCTGGATTGGCCGCAGCCAGTCGCGTATCGCAGCCACATCGTCGACTACAGTCGGTTCTTCATGTGGACTGGAGCGGAAAAAGGCGCGGCGCACGCAGATGCCGTGGACCATGAAGGCGCGCTCGTGGGTGACGGGGTTGAGCCAGACCATTGGGTAGCGTTTTACGTGTTTTTCGTCGTAAGGGGGGAGGTCGGTGAGAGCTTTTTCTTTGCCTTGACTAACGACGCCGAGGCCATTGGGGTGGCCTTTGCAGTCGCTCATCCATTGGTAGGGGTGCGGGGCGTATTCGACCCAGGAGTGGTCTGCGAGGTTCTTTTCCTCTGAGGTCATCATGTTGTAGGTTTGTACATTGCTTATAAAGGCGGTGAGACCGGGTTCTGTTTCCAGGGTCTGGCCGCTACCGTCGTCCCAGTGGATGGTCAGGGTGGGAGCTGTGGGCCGTTGGATGCAACGGAGCGTTGTGAACCAGGCTGGGTCGCGGGCGTAGAGGGGTGCGTCAATGTGCCAGCGTTGGAAGCGGGTATGACCGGCTTCGTATTCTTCGTCTGTGGGAGTGGTGTTGTGCCATGCGTGAAGAATCCCTTTCTTGAGTGTGACGTCTTCAAGTCCATGGTGGTCTTCTCCTTGATAGCCCTTACCGATTAGACGCACGTTTTCTGCACCGGGTATACCCAAGACGTCTCTTCCTTTCTGAATCCTGGGTTAGAAAAGCGTTACGTCTGATCTCTACCAGATTGAACATACTGACAGTAGCCCACCCTGCTTGCTAAATGTTTTTACGTCGCCATGTGAGTGAACTTGTGGAGCTTTAGGGTCGAATCGAGTAACGAGCTCCCACTGCTTGATAGGTGCAAGATTCTTCTGACCCTTTACGACTATAAGTTTGTGTGTCCAAATCGCATCGGACAATGCCTTAGCATCAGCGTCTGCAAACAATTATTAGATCTTCTCAATAGTTTTATCAATACACCATTATCATACCACTGATGTTTCCAAGATCGAGTTCTTCAATTACTGCACCAAAGTTGTATTTCTCATTTGCACTCTTCTTCATCTCCTTGACTTCAAAGGTCGACTCGGGTGCTAGGCGGCCTGGTGACATGTTTGAAGTGATTTTTATCTTCTAATCGGCCGATGTACAGGAACTGCTCTCATTCCAAGCTTCTTCGAGAAAGAGAGAGTGAATCCTCGTTTTGCGCAAAATGTAGAACAGAATTGATGTACTGGTACCGCCTGAGCGATTGAAAGTTAGAGTTACCAACGTCTATATATCTCGCGCGATGCGCGATTTCCGTTTTTCCGATGCCACTATGCTAGCTGTCCTCACGCACCCGACAACTACTCTGAGTGTTATCAAGGCCTTATCTAAGCTCCTGTCAAACGACCCTGGATGGAGCTGCAGATCCAAGCAACAAACGCATGGGGACAGCCGTGTTACAGGGTCCCTGATCCATCGTCTGCGGAGGCGTTATCTTATCAGCATTCTATCCTTCGGCCGAATACCCACCCCCCTCAGTTCACTAATCCCGGCAGATGATTCTCATACCATCGCATTTGGGAAATGTTCAAGCATCTCACCATTGCTGATGGTTATCGAGCTATCACAGGGGTGTTTCTATGATAGCGTTGAGGTAGGATTAGACACGAGTATTTTTAAGTTCACTTAGTTTACTGCATACTCTATAGTTCGGTAGTAGTGTTGTTGGATGCCTCACAAGTTTGGTAAATCGGCATGGTGATGTAGCCCAGTCTCGAGGTGAATTCGCGACACAGATAAAAGGTGGATTATCTATTTAATATAGAGATCAAACTATATACCATTAACCATTCCCGCATAACTGACTACTATGAAAACTAGGCATCAGCCTGGATAGTCATGACGTTGTCACTATCGTGGTTGATGATGACATCGGTTGTGCCTGCATGGTCAAGTTTGGTAAAGTCGATCAAGCAAGCGTTCTTTGACTTCTTCACATAATCGATGATCTCGCCCTCCTTAAAGTCACCAAAAGCGACGTAGAATTTGGATGACGGCTGGATCTGATAATCCGCGTTGGGCTCAGGCGTGAAAATGGCGCAGGGGCCGGCATTGGGGCCGATGCCCTGAGCTGATCCAGCAAGACCGATGAAGAAGTGATCTGTGGAATTGTCAATCAGATGTTTGTATATTGTGGTAAATTGATGGAGCAAACAAACCTTTTTTCGCCTGAGAAGCGTTGAACTCATCCGTGGTGATGTTGAAGGCCATGACTTGACCTTGGTTTGGGTGGTCGCCGTCGTCGAATTGCGGAATTCCGTCCTTGACCACATAGTTCAGGGTTGTTCCTTTTACTTCGGTCTTGTCTTTGTTCAACTTGCCCAGATCAACCTTCTTGGTACCTGAAACCATGACATCAACACCCTCGCCCGGCGTGCCAGATGAACTACCGAAGACGGCGTAATATTGTTTTGTGATTTTGAATTCAGTCCTGGTACTATGGGCGGCATTGGCACGTCCAAATACATTGGACCAGATGATTGGCTTGATGCCACCGGCCGCGACTTGAGGTGGCTCTGTGAAAAGGGCATACCTTCGGTCTTCCCCCGAGTCGTTGTTGATGGTAATAGTGTAGACAGTAACCATTTTGAAGAAAGGATCTTTGAAATATGATGTTCTGGTATAAAAGAGTTGGACTGAAAATCAATATATGATTTGTAGTGTTAACTTGTTGTTGTGATGCTGGATTGAAGCTGGCCCATGCCAGGTCTTTTATACATTTGATCAAGCAACTCTGAGTATCTCGAGCAGGCAGTCGATACGAGTTTGCTATAGCAGTTTCTAGCATATGATGCGCCACGGCTGAACAGCTCTGTCGAAGCTTCAGGGAGGCCGGTAGTAGGACTCAGCTCTGCAACAAAATGCATGCACATCGATGTGATAGGGTTGGTTGAGATTCCAGCTGACGCGACACTTAGGCAGCGTGAATTTCGTGGAGTAATGGTGAAGGTGGGTTGCGAAGCCGCAATGGTCAACGGGGACTAAAGTGGCTGATTGAGAGGCGAGTAGCTGAGACATTCAGTGAGCCTGGCCTGGAGGCTATGTGCATGTGTCACTGCAGGATGCATGGCGAGGGCTAAGCACGGACAAGCATCCGCGGGCCGCCATTGCATCGCTTAAGCGAGACTGAGGGGAACTACATGTGGTACTATCCACATTGCTTAGCTCATCGCTCAGTTCTGCCTAGAGGAAACTGATCAATAGAGCCAATGCTCTTGCGAGATGGACATGCGAATGGGGTTTTACTTTTGCATCACGACACTGTTTGTTGATTCATACCATACCCGTCTCAAAGATGGCCAACGATACTCCAAAAGTCCAGCTCTCTGATGATGAAGCAATCGGAGAGTTCCGTGATAGCTACTCGGTCGTTATCCATAACAATTCAATCTCCAGCAAAAACTACACGCTTTCCGCCCAGCCGCCGCTTCTGGAGCCAAATGATATACCGGTCAATACGCATGTCATCCGCGTGGCTAAAGGTATCCCCGACAATGGTGGCGTCGTACGCTTCGAGATTCCAAACCAGCTGTACGCTATCTGTGGATACAATGATTTGCCAGCCACATCTCCATTGAGTGAGGATGGTACTAGGACCGTCATTGCGAAAGCCACTATAGAGGTAGTGGCCAAGCTCCCTGTCACTCTAGGCTCCCATTCCAAGGATGGCACCATCAATGCCGCATCATCTCTGGCCGTCAGCTACGTAGACGAGACGCTCTCGTTTGCGTCCGCCGATCTCGTATCCTCGCTAACCACCGTGGGTGCTTTTACGATTACTACGGGGGGCGGCTTTACTCCGCATCAAGCTAAGAAAGGTGTGTAGCTGAATGATGACCAAATCCAGCTGCCTGCATGGGTTAATGTTGATTAGGAAACTTCTTCCTTGGGCTGTGTTCCGGACATGTCGGTGACATTGAAGGATTCTACGCGACCTGGCTTCTACAACCGGACACGACTTACATCGTGCGACCCACTAGAGCCTTTTGTGTCTCAATCGGCGCTCTAGAACCCCGCGCTATCATTGATCCAACAAAACTGAACTCGACACGAACGGCCGTGGCTAACTTCAAGGACAGGAAAGATGGGCTCATCACATTCGAACACGCAATGGATGGTGGATTTGTCTTACAAAGGGCGTCTCACATTTGACATTGGGCACGAATCTCCGAGAAGTCACATTTCCCGAGGACTAGATGGCGGATCAATTCATGGTAAATTCACTCTACGATTCACTGGCAAATTGCTGTCTGATATCGTCTTTGTCCCACCCCTCGAGCACTTTCTGCACTGCTTGATCCACATTCATCACTTTTACGAATTTGAACAACCTCCCGTCGCTGATGTCCATATAATAAAACCCATTCTTGTCATCCTCCAACAGGTACCTGGTTTCACCCCTCTCTCTAATGACTGGTTTGAGACCTTTGACATCAAAGCCGGTTGCCAAGTTTGGCTTAGTAGGGTCGAAAAAAGTATCCAGATCGAGCTCCTCCTTCTTGTTCGTCCACGTCAACCATGTAGGGAAGTCTTCGCCCAGATCATGGTATTGGGGGGTCATATTTGGATCGGTCTTGGGATTGTTACGATCGCCCTGTCGGACCAGTTAGGTAAATACGTGGTTGTTGGATAATGAGTGCGCTAATTACGCACATTTTCCGTTACGCCGCCTGGCAGATTTCCATTGCTCTGAACGTTTTAGTACAGTTCTGAAAGTATATGGGAACCCGGGGTTAACTGACCATGGTGTGCAGATCGAAGAAGCGTCTAGCGTTTGGCAATGGAGGTCTACTTTGGACGAGCCGACACCAGAAGAGCGTGATTGCTGAGATTTCAGTTTTTAGATTTCAGGAGATGAAAACTGGAACTTCGTAGTCGCGATAAATGGAATTAGTTGACGATTTCTGTAGACTGAAAACAGTATCGAGGGTACTGCGGGGTATCAGGTAGTGTGCTGTGTGAAGACGGGCTAGCCCGTTGCTTGACAGAACCTAATTCAGTCAGCCACAAACGATAGCGTTTTGTGGCTGTGATTGGGATGGGCGGGGAAGTTGGCACCACTTTCCCATCATGACCAGCCTAGGCCCTATGGTCGCTACTAACAGTCCTTACAGGGCACTTCAAACTCTAAACCCAAGTGCCGGGAAAAGGGCGCAATGGGCTCATGTCGCCACAAAGCATATCAGCTTCTCTATATCGGGCTTAATGAGCAGTGATGAGGCGTCTGAAGGCTGATCTCGATTTTGCGCTCAGACGACTAGAAGTTATGCGGGGTCATTTCCGTGTGAATTCACCTGATCTTACAGCTATCGGTGAAAACTAGGCGTTTTTGTTCGAGCTGATTCATGCGCGTTCTTTCAGTGCATGCACGACGCCACAACTTCCGAATGGACGGCCTCGAGCGAAAGAAAGGGCTGCGTTTGGCCATATGTATGATCAGCTGTGCATGATGTTGCCTAAGAGGCTTGCGAAACATGTAGTGCTTGGAATATGGAGTGATGGCTTGTGCCGAGCAGTGAGCAACTGATCTGAGCAGGCGATAAAAAACATCGCAGAGCAGCACATTGGTGTCTCGCCTTTGGCGAGGGACATAAGCGCTTCCAAGTCTCAGCTGGTGCCTTGCTTTTCTCTTACTTTACAAGTTCAACCACTTTGTCATAGTCTCTATCATGAATGACCCGTGGGACACTTTTACTGTCTTTCACGGCAATGCCAGGCTCGACAAAAGTGTACTCCATCACAGTACAAAATCAGTTTCCGTCGGAACTGCATTACCTCTCGTCGTCGTGGACGACACGTACGCTGACGTGGCCAAATTTTATCAATGGCTCGACAAACTACGCACAGATTTCAAATCTGCAGGTATTCCTGACGAATACATTAAGCCAGTGAGAGATCTCTTGAACATATTCTTCCCCAGAGATGACCGGGGCCGAAAGTAAGCACCAGGAACCAGGAATCCCATTGACAAAACGCTGCTAAGAGATGATAGCTTGGACCCTGTCAGAAACAGAGCTTTTCCTGGTCCGGTTGGAACTCTGAATCCCATCAAGGTGCCAATTGGAAAACCAGGTCATTTTGACTATCTTCAGATCACAGATGCAGCGACAGCATTAGCGTATGTGTTCTCGATAGTAAAACCTACAGTTGCCAAACCAACTTGGACGACATACTACGGACCACTCCTCATCATTTTTGCCCGATGCATACACTTGGCCTTCATAGTACCTTTCCCTTTCGCAGCCACCATAGCTGATCAAGGCGGAGCGATCCCAACTGACATTCCAATGATGGCAGGAATCATGTATCTAATCAGCGACAATCCAGTCTTCATGCTCAGTACCAGCATGCTGTACGAGACGGCGGGCACTGGGGCCGTGCAGGTTGAGCGCCAACGAAGAGCTGCCCTCCAAGATCAATGGCGGTTCGAAACACTACTTGGCCAGTCTTTGGATCTCGTGCCCTGGGAGCGGGGAGAGCCAATTGTAAATCTACCCAAGTTTCCTCCTCTCTCGGCGAAGAATTTGTTTCGAGACATGTATCTGTCATTGTTTCAACTCAATATCTTCCGTGACGCAATCGTGCAACCCATACAAGCTTCGTTGCTTGCAATGTTTATGAACACTGCCCCACCAAATCAAAGAGACGCGATTCCTCTAGGGTCCCAAGGCGGCTTCTATCTTGTAGCCAATCATTCTCGCCTGTGTTTGCAGCTCGCAGAGAATCAGCTCGACGAAAACCCGGAAACAAATCTTGTTGCAGTCTGCTTTGGCGAAAAGGTACCCGATCCGGTATCTTTGCAGAGAGCATTCGAACCCTTGATTCAATTTCGGCTTGCGCTCCACATGTTCCCGCCCACAGCAAAGCAACCTAACCTCCCTGATGGAAAGAAAGTGGAGATACCGTCGCCTGCTCCAGTTGAAGCTGCACTAGCGACCGCAGCTACCGCTTTATATACTGCAAACACCGCTACGTTATCACAATGGGCATTGAACTTCCACTCAGAAGTGATAAGCCGGAGAAACAGGATTGAAGGAAACGTACCATTTGGGAGATGTGCAGAAACGTATGGAGTCGTATCGATGATGTAAGTATGCCTCGAGTTAATAATTATGTACCAAGACTAATTGCGGATCCAACAGGCCGCGATTTTTCCCTGAGACCAAGACGAGAATGCGCGAGGTTCGTGGTGCCGCGGTCGACATCCGCAAGTTAGGCCTCCGGGCCTTGGGGGACACGGAGGTATTTGCGCCTACCTTTCCAGACGGCCTAGATGCGACTAAACCTACGGCTTGGAGACGACCGTGCGACAATTGTAAGTCAATGATGCCTGCCTTCAAGCTTGGGAGCAATTTGGACCAGTGGGATCAAGAAATGAGGGCGTGTAGTAGGAAAGACATTAAATAGTAGGCGCTTCATCCAAGTATTTTGAAATTATAAGAGTTTATGCCCTACAAGATTCAGTTGATAGCAATTGCGGGGGGAAGATGGGGCAGCCATATTCCGTACCCACTCGTAGCGGCAAATCGGCCGAGTCTCGGACGTCTTCACTCGTAGACTTGCAGCAGAACATCCGAACTTCCCCACATGTAACGGTTATCTGTGCTTCCACACGATTACACAGTCGCAGTTGCATGCACAAATGTGTGGATTCGTCAACTATCAGCCAAAACCCGCCGCCCCAATCACGACGCTGCAGATGATAAGACCAGCCCCATCCTTCGCTTGATTGGGCTTGATAGCAGCGCGACTATCTCCACTATCGAGCTCAACATGCCAACCAGCATCCCGGTTATTCTCGACGCCATATCAACATGATGCGACTTCGGTGCAGATATAGACTGTGACATTTCATCGACGAGATGGAACAGCCGTTACGATGTTGTCCGCGACTTCCCTCCGCAACCGCAGTCATGCGGCAAAAGAAAAGGCAAAGATGCGTCTCACGCAGCCGTCGAGCTGGCAGTTGTCCAAACAAAACAGTAACATCGCCCCAAGCTATGTATGGACCAATGCAGATATGGAGCCTGTCCCCCCGGAGAAACGCACATGGGGCAAAAGCGCTTTCATCACGTATTGGTTCAGCGATCTAGTCACGATTTCGACATGGAGCTCTGGTTCTGCCATCTTGACAATAGGTATGCGACATCTTTTTTGCAAAAGAGAATATATGATTGTATGCTGACCATCGCAGGTTTGACTGCAACCGATGCAGTACTCATTGTGCTCGTTGCGGCCCTATGCAATGCTGTACCAACAGTACTCAACGGAGCGATAGGCTCAAATCTCCACATCCCTTTTCCTATCGCATCGCGCGCAAGCTTCGGATACTGGTTCAGCTATTTCGCAGTCGTCAGTCGGGGTGTCTTGGCCATGTTCTGGTTCGGGGTACAAACAGCGAATGGAGGTACATGTGTTGCCGCAGTAAGTTGCACGTTCATCATTGCTCCCAACGCTTCAGTCTGACAAGAGATGAAAGATCATCAATTCTATATGGCCCAGCTTCCGGACAATGGCAAACCATCTCCCTGAATCAGTTGGTCTCACCACGGCTGGGATGATCTCGTACTTCCTATACTGGCTCATCCAATTTCCGTTCCTGCTTATCCCTACTCATAAACTGCAATACATGTTCTGGGTCAAAACAGTATTGCTGCCGCCAGTCGCCATTGGTATGACCATCTGGGTAGCTGTCCGAGCTGGTGGCAACGGCACATTTTTCACACGCCCACCTACCCTGCATGGTTCTGAACGAGCTTGGTTGTGGCTATCGAGCATGACTAGCATCACCGGCGGCTACAGCACGCTCGCGGTCAATATTCCGGACTTTTCACGCTTCAGCAGAGACCCGCGAGCACAGTACTGGCAACTCCCTGTTATCCCATTTTTCAAAACCATGGTCGCCCTCATGGGTATCGTTTCCGCGTCTGCTGCACAAGAAATCTGGGGCAAGGCCTATTGGACACCTCTTCAAATCATCGACACTTGGATGGATACACCCGGCGGTCGAGCAGCAGCATTCTTTTGCGCCTCTATCTGGTTGATTGGTCAACTGAGCGTGAACATTAGCGCAAATGCCGTATCCTTTGCCAACGATGTCACAACACTAGCGCCAAGATATTTCAACGTGCGACGAGGGTCCATTCTGGTAGCTTTCATAGGTGGTTGGGCGCTGTGTCCATGGATCATCGTCGCATCGGGAAAAGCATTCTTGAACTTCATGAGCGCATATGCGATTTTCATGGCACCAATGGCAGGTGTGCTATTCACAGACTACTGGCTAGTTAAACATAGAAAGTACGACGTCCCCGCGTTGTACGATCCACGCGGCATTTATCGATACGGTCGCCATGGTATCAACTGGCGCGCTGCTATGGCGACATTCATCACTATTATACCCTTGCTACCAGGACTAGCCAACAAGGTCAATCCGGATTTAAAACTCACGGAGGGTCTTCGGAACCTTTTCACATTCAACTGGCTTTACGGCTTTTTTCTATCAATGTTCTTGTACTACTTTGCTAATTACTTCTTCCCTGAACAAGATACACTGATCTCGCACGTCGTTACTGGTTTCGAACATCTAGATGGAGTCGACGTAGAATGCGAGACAAGTAGCTATACCAAGGATGGCGATATCGAAGCATCTAAAGGAGGCCCTGAGATGAAAGTATCTCCGCAGTCGTGAATTCCAAATTTCAAGACACATCAATATATCAAAATGCAAGTGTAAGAGAATACCTCCTCTTACAATACCAAGTCCACATCTCCTGCTCCGGCGCTGAAACCTTCCAACCCGAGAAATATCAGCCAAAAAAAACAAACCACCCACACCACCCTACCCTCAAATCCCAAACTCCTCCAACGCCTGCCCCTCCTCCACCCCCCACGTCCACGTATCCGCCTCAATATCCTCCCCACTCCACATAATCCCACCAACCCTCCTAACCCCATGATTCCTAAACCCCAGCCTCCGAAACAATCCCCTCGCCCCCTCGTTATCCTCTTTGGTAAACCCCGAAAAAGCAGTAATCCCCTTCTCCTCCCCATAATACTTCATCAGCGCCGCCACAGCCTCCGTCGCATACCCCTTCCCTTGATAACTTTCCAGGAAAATAAAGCCAATGTCCGGTATGGTGGGCGCTTTGACGCCGTCAAGGCGGGCAAGTTGCAAACCTACGGATCCGATGGGCGTGAGGTGGCGCTCGGAGAAGGGAGTTGATGTGTCCGAAGCGGTGGGTTCGGGACGCAGCCAGACGAAGTAGCGGCCGAAACCTTTGTTTTTCAGGCTTGTCATTGTGTCGGCGATGCGTTTTCGCGCGGCGTCGCGGTCGGCGGCGCTGCTGCCTGTGGAGCCTTGGGAACGCAGTGTGGGTGCGCTGTTTATGAGTTCTAGTGAGAAGTCGACGTGGGCTTCGTTTGAGGGATCGGCACAGGAGAGGTAGAGGCGCGGTGTGGTGATGTGGAAATTTGGGTCTGACATGTTGATTTTTTCCTCTTGGCTGAACGATGTTGGTGTCTGGCGATGTATTTTGATTGCTTTTGTTGAAATCTTCGACATTCAACATATGTCCTTATATTCTCGGAGTAGTACGATGTGTGTACATGAGTCATCGGATTAGGTAGACGTTGAAGCCACAAATACTATTAGGATTCGCGCTAGTTAGGATAAGGAAGCTCATCACCTATTCCGGGACTCCTGGAATTAGCGACACATAGTTCGGAATTCGCAAGTTATGATAAGAATTACTAGGATTGGTCATCGCATATCCGAGTCGTTAACTCCGAAGGTAAAACGGGCGAAGACATTGATGAACCCCGATTCTCCGCGCGCAATCACCTGATTCATGTCTCATAGACCTGTACAAGTCATTCTTACGAGAATCATAATGAGTGTATTCGTTGTTATTTACTTGTTGTGGTTGCTGTATAAACATTCAATTCAGCAAGACTGATATCCCAGACGCCCAACCATACCCTGTTTCCTGAACAATTTCTTTCAAATCATGTCAATGTCGTCTTAATGATGTTTGTTGCCTTACGTACGAAGTTCCAGTGCGATGAAGATTCTAGATGTAGAACATGGAATCGCGAATGTTGGGGTGGATTTCCACGGACCCAGGTTCTGCTGCCGGGGCGCTGGTGCCAGTAACCGATGTACCAGCCATAGAAGGTGCTGCGCTCGGCGCGGGAGTGTCATACAGGTGAGCAAGGTAGCATCGTGCACGGTCGCATGCAAGATCAGCATAATATGCTGGAGTACACAAGCTGACGGCCTTCGTCGCCCGACCGTATAGGTAGCACATGTTGTGTGTAAGGTCCTCGATAATGTCGGCGATGTTTTGGAAGGGCGCGGGGATCTGCTTGGCATAGATCTGGCGGAAGATCTCATCGTGCACAATGTAGTAATGGCATGGTCGAGCTGTGCCTTGGAGTGCAGCGTGTGCTTGAAGGAAAAAGTCCCAATTGCGGGCTTCCGTCACACCGCGATCTACGACAGTGCCAGGTTGTGTGTTGCCATATCGATCAGCCTGTTGCACACTCGTGGGGTAGAAGCGTGTCTTATGACGCTTGCCGCAGACTACTACTGTGAAGCGCGGAAGACCCTTCTTGGTCTCAGTTGCCGGGTACACCTGCTCGCATGCTTTTCGCATCTGGGCCAACTCTTCGGTAAGCACCATGTCATATTGGCCTTCTGAAACTCCATCACGATATACGAGGATGTTTTCTGGGAAGGCTTGATGGCGACCCTTTGTTTTCCAGAGATTGAGCCGCGACTTGAGCATCCCAGCAAGTTCATCAACATTCTCCTGTCTTCCTTTTTGGATGCGGAGAGTTGCTGGCCATTGTCCGAGGTTCTTGTCAACTGAAGCGACCATTGCTGAGACAGAGGGCGCATTGCTAGCCGAACCCGGGGCGGGATGAGTGACGTCGATGCCAACTACCATGGTTTTGTCCTGTTCAATGATTCCAAGATTCTTGTTCTCTACTTTCTGGTTGACACCGCCAAGCTTCAGATTGAATTTGAGGGCAACGTTTGCGATGTACTGGGGCCGACCCTTCTCTTTGGCTAGCTTGGTGCCAACAGCACAAACGTTGTGCAGGCCGTAATCCCTGTCGGCGAGTGTCTTGATGCGCTTGTACAAAGGAATATTAGCCTCGGGGAGTATGATGAACAGCATTTGTACCCTCCCAACAGCCCCCTTAAGATAGGTGTTGAGCGCAGGGTCGTCCGGATGCTGAAGCTGTAGTCTTTCAGGAGGGCCGGGTGGCTGCGCGTCGATACCAATTCTGCGCAGACCCTGGTGAAATTCTTGCATGATATCCATCATTTCAGGTTGTCTGAAAGGGTCCCTTCTGTGAGGAAGTCCAATCATAACGGCCTTCCATTTCGATAGTTGAGCACCGACATTGAACTTGATCTTGATCATGTTCCAGCTGCCATCTCGCGGCTCGGCAAATTTGGTGCCATTTCCTCCCTCCTCGTGCTTGTAGATCACTTTGGGTCCTCTCAGGACACGTCCGGGAACTTTGATCAACCCTGGCGTGATGGTAAGGCCGAAAGAGCGCAGAAGTACGTTGGTGTTTTCATCCAGGCCAACAGTGGATATTCCTTCCTGGTAGATGGTCTCAGCGTTCTCCCATGGCTTCCTAACCGCATGTCGTATCATGACCTGAGTTTGCAAAGCATCGAGTTTCGCCTTGGATGGCTGGCCGGACACCACAGCACAGACTTCTGGTGGGAGGTATGTCGGGTTTTCTCGGTTACCGCAATTTACGACGGGAAGATCGGGGTATTGGAGAACATAATTGTACGCTTTGATAACATCGAGTTAGCAAGATTTGCAAAGACAAAAGCGAAGAGTGGTAGGCTTACTTGTGCGAAAGAAATCAAATACGCTGATATACTTTCCGGATCCAGAGGCTGTTGGGCCTTGTACTGGACCTTTACCTTTACCTTTGCCCTTGGCAGGAGGTGAGTTTTTCCCATCCAACCAAAACTCGACGTCTCTGGCACCGGCACCATGTTGTTTGATTCGCGGTCGATGTTCCATGCCATGCCCATCATCCTTCCTAGCAAGTCCGTAAATGGTCTTGATCCGAGGAATCACCTCACCCGCTTTGTTACGTTTCTCCTTCAAGTGTGTGGTCTGGACACGAACCAATTTGAGAAACTTTTCGAGAGCGCTTGTGTTGCGAATACCGTAGCCCTGCATGAGAGCTGGCAAAGGACCGGCGTGATAGAAAGCCCCATGGCTAACGTTGATGTTGACCAAGATGCGACAGGTTGCAACCCGTACGCTTGAAAAGAATCCACGGATGACTTCCAGACCGGCTCCAAGGTCGCCCCTAGAAGCGTTTTGGTGAAGAGAAAAGCTCTTGGATGATCCGATGGTAGCAAGGTTATTAGCTGACTTGGCATAATGGTTCAAGAAGATGTTGAGTGCTTGAGTCAGTTCATCCTTGTGTTCCAAACGCTGAGAAAGATTGGTGGAGTTCATCAAATTCACCAGATCGCCGACGTTCAAGGTGTTTGTAAATTGAAGGAAGACTTTGTACACCTTGGCTTCCGTTGCGGGATCGTCTTCGCCCTCGGAACGATATCGTATTTCAACAATATCCTTGTCGTTGGTGAACTTGGTCTTGGCCACTATGGTTGAACGGAAATCAGTAGCAATCAGGCCTTTGTATTGCGCCATCTCTGGGGCTTCGAGCAAGAGCTGCACAACACGGTGGCGCTTCCTGCCCGTAACCTCGGGGGTAATGTCAATGGCATAACGATACAATACCATTTTGGACGGCGTAAGAAGCTCGACATAGTTAGCAGTAAGCTCGACCTTGACACCTTGGGTGCCATATCCTGGGCGGGTTGGGTAGTCCTCGGAGAGTTTCAAACTACCAAGGTCAAGCGTCTTTTTCGTCGGGGGATGCAAGGCGTTTTCGGTATTCAAGACCCTTTGGTCCACGGGTCGAGGGTTCCTATAGGGCAGATTAATGCAAGACAGGCGTGGGTAGCATGACAGCTCTTCTTACTGGAAGGCCAGGTTTTCCTGCATGCCGCCGCCTCTCCCACCGCGAAAGCCACCTCGTCCTTCACCTCGACCCCGACCGCCAAAATCACCTCCTCCTCTCCCACCACCGCGACCGCCAAAATCACCTCTTCCATCTCCTCGGCCCCTACCTCTAAAGTCTCCTCCTCCTCTCCCACCACCGCGACCTCCGCCACGGTCGCCACGGTCGCCACGAAAGCCGCCGCCGCGGCCTCTATCGCCTCCGCCTCGGGGTGCGTAAGACATGAATGAATGGCTGAGTGAGGCTTTCGAACTGGAAAAACCGGTGTAGACGAGACGAATCCCACCAACACCAAAAAGTGCTCAATCTAGTTTTTGATATCAATATGAAGCGGGTGTATAAAATAAACAAGAGGTAAAATCATGTCCTTATGTGTGTAGGCGAAGAGACCCAAAGCTGAGACAACGCGTCGATGCGGGTTAGCAAACGAAAGCGGGGGCGGCGGCGAACAGACCCACAGCTCCGCCGCTGACGCTAATCGATAGTCAGACACCCCGGCACTTGCGCAGACATGCCCATCCCTGGTACAGCACCACCTTTCCTTACAGCAGGCAGCAAGTTTTCCACCGCAACAAAGAAATTGCACCTGGTTCATCACGTCGTTACCTTGTTTTTTCATGCAAACATCGTTCAATGGCTGGAAATAAGCTGGCGCATGCAGCCTGGTCTCTCCACCACCTTGTAGGCGGGCGGCTAAGCCCATGCTCCCATACAACTACACCAATCGCACTTGGAAGGATTCACATCCTGGAGTCGCGTCGAAACGCCATGCTGAGAACCCGAATCGCTGTGCTTCTCTCTTCTGATCGAGCCCTGGAACCTATCAGTGCTCGTGTCAACATCTCATTCGTGAGAAGCAACCAATCTGTCCTCACGCCTTCTGACCATCGCCAATATTCGAATTGCGCCCTTTTCTCTTTCAGTTTCTTGCATCAATGCCGTGATGCCAGGTATCGCAAATTGGTTGTCACACGCTTGTGCAAGTTGCGAATCATGTTTTCCTCTCAGCTTACAGTCCAGCAATCGCTACCCAGACAAAGGATGCGGGAAACTCATTACAGAGTACTAGTTTGCAACTACCCACATGCTTTTATTACTGGCTTTGTCTCTGGATCGGTCAATCAATGGAACTGGCAAAGCAGAGCTACAATCTGATCATGTGGCCGATCAATTTGTGCAGGCCAGGCATCACCTCAGCCTTGCTGTATTCAGTCCAAGTCTGCCGCTGTGAAGCAATTGCGACGGGTCAGAGTATGTCTTTCCATAGTAGTTTTACTGTGGGGGTAAATCCCGAAACAACTCTTGATTAAGACACCGAATGTCTTACAACCACTGTCTGCTGCTCTCAGTGATTGTTCGGTCAGAGACCAGGCAATGACTACGTGCCGTCTCAACCATTGCTCGGGGGTTCGACCAAAACTCCAACTCAACGTGACTTGTAGACCTATGGTAGAAATTTCCAATCCATCTTTTACTCCATGAGCTCGGTCTAGAAAACACATGGAGGTTCCGGAATCTTCTCTTATGGGACCCTGCACTCCCCAACGTGGCTTTGGGTGTCGATTTATGATTCAACCAATTGAGAAACTGTAGGTTCTGAACTATCCGAATGCGAAATGCTACGCGTGGTCATCCAAACTTCTACTGGTGGAGACCACTTAAGCGACGTTATCGATACGAAGACCATCCTACAAGAACATGCAATGCGTTGTTACTAGGCGTCGCTGCAAGCAGGGAGTTGGTTCTTAGGCTACAGCACCAGAACTCAGAAGGATGTGTGCGGATTATTTTACTCTCAGGCTGAACGCTCCCATGCCGCGAAGGGACCTGCCAAAAATGAATCATATTGTACTCTCGCAACCACTTCAGCATATTACACAAAAAAAGAAGTCCACAACAGTCCTAGTTCCGGGAGACTCAGATTCGAGATTGTATACGTACATCCTATGATTAATCCATGCGGATAGACGTAGTTTCTTCACTGACATCCGGGTCGCTCATCGACGCCAACTCAACTCTTTGACGCATGGAACAATCTAGTTACTCGCAGACTGTTCATAACATACAAAACCGGAATCAGGTGAAAATGAGATGAACGAAAAGCCAGCCAGTTGCGTTTCTAGGATACGCGCGCGAGAACGATGAATGATGAATGCCAAGCCATGCTCATGGTGAGACCTGCACTCGCGCGGCACAGTAAAACTTACCTGGTAATCCTCCACCTGACGACTTCAGCCTCTACAAACCACTTATTACAAAACGAAAACTTGTATTTGCAGTCATGGACGGTTCGAAATTCTTTCAAGTTTGGGACAATTTCCTCGGCCTGTTTCGAGCTGCTAATATGCAAAGTCAAAACACCGACCCTCCTTCAGAAGATCGAGAAGATCCCCAGAACGAGCTTGGAGGTCATGAAGAGCTTCTAGATGAAGAAGCTTCCTCTGAAGACGAAAACGACAAGCACAGTGACGCTGGAAGCTCAGAGGGCCACTCGGATACTGACCCCACTGGCGACACAAACGCCCCAGAGCCTGACAACGTCGGGCACAACAGCCCTATACCCAGAAACAATGGCCGCATTGCAGCAGCTTTCAACGTATTCTGCCGAAAAGCATTCGACTCTGTCATAATGAAAGTTGAGATGGCTGTATCACAGGTCAAAGACTTCATCAACAATGCCATTCAAACTTTCAAGGAAAAAGGTTTATGGGGCACTGCAAAGGAGGCTGGAGCGTGGGTGAAGGCGCATCCGTGGGAGACGGCTCTCATAGTCGCACCCATTGCTGCCATGATGATCACAGCCATCGCGCTTTCCGCTGTTGGATTTGGTTCCGCTGGCGTCGCAGCTGGTAAATATTCAATCTCCATACCGAAAGACTGATCGTGACATGCTGACTTATCTTAGGCAGCACAGCGGCCATCATTCAAGCGGGCATCGGTAATGTGGTCGCGAACTCCCTGTTTGCAACCTGTACAAGCGCGATGATGGGTGGCTACGGTGCTCCCATCATCTTTGGGGGCGTTTGGGTAATGTCGACTGTGGCTACTGCAGCTTCAATGTCTGCTTGGAATCGATGGAAGAGCAGAAATGACCGAAGTGTGGTGCTATTTATGGGAGTGGCACCAAAGGATATCTCGAAAAAAATGAAGGACGCCGCGGAGAATTTCATGCTTGGGTCCATGCTAGTAGCTGCATACGTTACTTACCGCATCAAGAGTTGGTTGCAGTCACGCAGGGGACCGAAAAGTGATTAGCTCGTTCAGACGTCCAAACATTGTCGGATAGTGGCCATATTCGGAGTGCAGTGATAACAGTGTCGCTTGCATGATCGGACTTTATACATGATGGTGGGGCTGGGATGCGGAGTTGGGGAAAACAAGACATCTGGTCAATGTCAGCGCATTGATCCCAGAGGCCAATTCTCATTTCCCAGAGCAAGTCAATAAAAAGTCATTCGATTCCAGACCTTCCATCAAGATACACCCATGTACCAGTTTGTGATCGATGACTTCAATTCTAGCCTTTTGCGATAATTTGTAACCGGGCCGACGCACCACTTGTAGCCACTTCTTATATTTAGAAGGAAGCTTACTTGAAGGACATATAAGAACATCCGTTTCAGTGTTCAGCAACATGTTGTGTATGTTGATGATGTGGCATTGAGCCATGCTCCACTCGGTGAGGGAGTAACGCTGACCTCACCCAGACTCAGCCGAACGTCGGCAATAATTTAGTCACAGATATCCAAATAAAACCAGCGACATGAAGGCCGAGTTTGAGCAATGTACGAAAATAGGCAGCATATTCCAAACATGTTGATGGGAAGGTTTCCACGAAGGTGGGCCTAGTGACGATATTCGCCGATTTCAATGGTCGACCGCGATGCGATAACCGCTCCACAGTGGGGCATGAACATAGTTATCGACGGGAATAAGTGAGTTTTGATCGAAATTGTAAATGCTAATATCTTATAGCCGGAGTTCACGGCTGTCCAGGGGCATTAACTAAGCACCCAATGCTGAGTAATGGCGGCACTGGCCATCAGCGGTGTTGGTCGGTACTGCCGCCTGGAAAGCCTCATCTTAAATCACCTACGCCAGGCGCTACATCATGCCAGCAGATCGGACACGAAGCACCAATTCTCAGGGCAGAAAAAAGTCTTGCTCGGAATGCGCAAAATCCAAACGCAAATGTGGCTTGGAGCAGCCCAGTTGCGCACGATGTATCAGACGACGTTTTTCCTGCATTTATCCATCGCAACCTCAAATTCACGCTACAGTCCCGTACAGCTTTACACCTGATATCGATGGTACAATCAATCAACTCAATCTACCTTTGGATCTTGCAGAACTGGAAAATGTTAATCTCGATTTCAATTTCGACGAGTCTGCCATAGCAGCAACCTCCAGTATGGACACCCTGGATTTCGACCTCCCGGCTATTGCAACCTGTGTCGCCTCCTTCCCAGCTGCACTGCAAAACTACCCAAACTTCGACATTCAGACCGCTCTTCAAAAGACTCCAACGCAGGCAAATAGTCAGTTCCTGTCGGTCAACCTCTCCCCTTACGCGAGGGCGAGAATGGGTTATTTCCTCGAGCACATGCAGTTGGTACCAAGAACAATGGTAGAGCAAAACTGTACGCCATGGATGCACTCAACGCTCTACGATGACCATATGCCCCGTTGCCTGCAAGATGCTCACGCTGCATGTGCACTCTACGTTACCAGAAATCAAGCCAATGCTGAGCGTGTCGCATACCATATCCGGAGTCGCGTGGAAGAGTTGATCAGTGAGACTGTACCTAAGACGCCCATTGAGATCCTCGCCCGAACCCATGCAGTCATGTTGTACCAACTCATGCTTGTATTTAGCGGCGATATTCGCTCTTGTGCACAGACCGATGCCTTGTCATCTCACCTGGATAAAATGGAAGCCATGCTGTTGCCAATCGCTGCTGAGGAGAACGAGCATGTAGGCGCTCTCGCATTGTATCCTTCCACAGCGGCTCACTCGGCCTGGCGATCATTCATCTTCCACGAGTCAGCTCGACGCACAGTCCTAGCGGCATATCAGATCACGGTAATGTACACGGTCCTCACGGGTCAAATGAGAACATGCAGTCAAGATGTTGCACTCAAGTCTTGCGTCACGCTATCCGCGCACTTGTGGAAAGCCACCAACGCCTTCGATTTCGCCATGAGCTGGAACGCAAAGAATCACTTTTTTGTCAAGGGATTGGAGTTTACGAATCTATTGAAGGAAGCGCAGCCAGACGATCTCGATGTCTTTGGCAATATACTGCTCATCTCTTTGCAAGGCATCGATGATATTCGTGGATGGTACCATGTACGAGGCGGGACGTTGGAACTGCCTTGAACCTGAAGCTGCTTCCCTTCCCCGCAATACGAATCGAATCTCGCCATGTAATCCGCACAATCACCAGTCTAAAATCCGCACGTCTTCCTATCACATCTGGCCAGCCACAGTCGTGCGATATCTCAATCATTACCGCGCCGTTGGCGATCGGGAACCGGTACTATCACTTGAGGAAATATTCATCCTTCAATCACCATGCTCTTCCATGTTGGATCCCGGCAGCGCGTTCCGTCCTCCACTTGGTTCAACTGCGGAGGTTCTGGTTCTCTGCAGGAGTAGACGGCAACGGTATATTTATATGTAAGTGAGTTGTGGCGCACAGGCCGCATCTCGCAGTCACTGTTAACATTCACTTCCGCTTTGTAGCCGACGTCACACATGTCCTGGGATTCAGATTCACCTGTGAAGCCAGGCATCATTACCAGGAGAGGCGGCACGCAGAGTAACCAGCCAGGCATAGTTTCGAGAAGCATCAAAAGACAGTCACGTACGTATAACTATGCGATTTATGTATATTTATCATTTTACTAATATACAATGAGCATTGGTATACTCTATGGTACAGCATAGTGTATTGTTCTCATGTTTCTTCATACCCAGTACGGCGGGGTCCCACCCTTTCTTCTAAAATCCCAGCTTCTGACTCCCCACCGCTCAGTGATCTGCTGTCAGTAGTCTCACACAACTCGTAAACCGGACTGAGATCTACTTTTGTGATCTGAATAACTGGAATGTCGTTTTCTGTCAACGGATGCGGGGCATACAACTCTGGGAAGATGTGTCCCTCCATCTCTGCACAGGGCAACCCATCCTTCTCAAATACAGCCGCACCTTCAGTCTCTATCCTGGGCTGACCTTCACACTCTATGCTTGGGACCTCCACTGTAGGTTGTTGTGGGGCCCTTGTCTTCCTTCTCTTCCGACAAAACCAGAGTCCCAAAAACGATGCAATTGCTAACAAAAGTATGCTGCCTATTGCTATTCCCGCTATCGCGCCTTTACTCAATGATCTTCGGTTTTGGACGTTTGATATTTCGATTGGACTGAACACTGGGATGACTTTCTGTTTGTCGCCGGATGTTGGGAACAGCGCTTGATGGATAGAGAAGTTCCCTCGATCATAATCAATCTTTATATACGCTTCTTGGAAGAAGGTACGTCCCAAAGTATACTGAGTCTCGTTATATGCCCTTCTTATTGGAAAGTAATTCGTTGCGTTTTCATATATGGGGTAAGAAGCTTGCTGATCAAATGCACTATAGGGCAGCACTATATTGACCCGGCCGGAGGGGTCAGATGCTGTTTGTCCAAGTCCAAAGGTGATTGTTGGATTTTGCTCCACGAGCTTTGCGTGAGTTGAGGAGTCGACCAGGTACAGGTCTGTGCTATTGTCGTATGTCAAGTTGAACGCCTTTGCGAACCGGTCACAGGTTGGTACTGGTAACCATATATGTGGCTCTGCAAAGTCGACTAACATATACGGCACGACCTCTTCCTGAAGACTGATAGTCTCACCAGCCAGGTTTTGCCCGATTATCGTCTGTATCTTCAGACTAGGTTTACGACTGTCGTTGGCATCAAAGGGAAACGTGACATTGTTGGGAACGAAACGTGACTGGTCGTAGCCACCATAGGTCAAGCTCCCATAGACATTCGGTTGTTCTGTAGTGCTTGTAAGTTTTCTCTGTTTCTTCTCCGTATGTACAAGTGTTGACTCACTGTAGTATGCGCCAGCTGTGTAACCATAACTCAGACTAGGTATGTAACCATCCTCATGCAGAGTTTTTATAAGACTTCGTTGCGGATTTGCGAAATCTGAAAAGTTGCTCGGCTTCACGTCCATCCCTAACCTTCCAATCCACAGACGTGAATTCACCACAGCACCGATCGTTTGATTTTCCAAAGTGGGTCCCCCGGAATTCGCGATCATTAGCCCTAAATTATCTAGACCGTAGAGGCCAGAAGCGTTGTAGCCCAGCTCTTCACGGTTCGTTGTTTGGTAGATACCAATCTCGTGCCATGTGCTGGACAGATTGGCCTGGAAGCCATTATTCGTTCGACCCTGGTAAAGCTCCGCACCACGCGAAAAGGCACAATCTGTCTGAAGGATCTTAGTCAAGATGCCTGATACGTAACAGGAACTGAACTAACCGTGCTCATGTGTTCGTCATCTTTGCAAGCACCGGCCATGGGGAGAAATGTCTCACTTGAGACCGTAGATGGCAGGACGCGAAAGCTCTGCTCGGGCGTGCCAACACGCACTACAAATGTGGACCATTTTCCATCATCCCCTTCGAAATATTGGGATGGTGCAAATGAGATTGGGGCAGCCGTCGCAGCTGCACGCGGAGCTTCGACCGACGACATTCTGATATTAGGGTAACGACGCACGCCCGTATTTTCAAAAGTAGATTACTGAACGCGTGGCTAATAGCAATTCCAGTGCAAACCGTACATCATGGAAGATATATGGGTCAAACGAATTCAAACAGTGTGGCTGACTGCGACCGATAGACACTGCCGAGATATCGGTTTATCCGTCTGGGCTATTCGATAAGAAGTCGCCTGACGACGCAGGTGCGGCAAAATTGATACCAGACTAGAAGGCCCTGAGTAGCCGCGAAGACCAGACAGCCTAACCCAATGGCCTCGATCTTCAATGAAAACGAATGGGGCGCTGTTTCTGCTCAGATCGCGAGCCATCTGATACGACAAGACTGTGCCTTGGCCCCATCTTAGCTTACTCTGACGAGCATGTGCAATGCTATTGTAGACAAGGCGACTCAAATATGGTGGATCCCCTCTCAAAAGAGTTTACTGTTGTTTCGGGCCCCCCGTTTTTCGGAGTAGGTCATCGTATTGGCCGCTTAATCATCGACGTTCTACTACAAATTTGACAGGGGCCAAAAGCCACGCCAAGGAACTCTACCGTCAACCGTGAACTTGGGAACATCGCTTCTGCAATACTAGTCTGGAACTTCTCCACGGCGCTTATCTCAAACTGACGTTCGGGTCAGGGTTGTTTCTATTCGTAGCCCGCCTCGCATGGTCTTGCATATACCTGCATATCAACTTCACTTCGCCTCTCTATGGACCTAGATTGAGAAGGAGGAATTCTGTAGCGCAAACTTGGAGGGGCCAAAACTTTCAAAAATTCGGGCTGATACATGCTTCATAATGACCAAAGGGTTGGCCTGAGGGATTCGGGCGGATTTTGAACGATGGGCAAGAGGTGCAATGACGATGGATTGCGTGAATCTTCTCGCAAGGCAGATTTTGAGATCAAGATAAAAGGAGCAAATACCTTCGAGCTATGAGACGAACCAGATCAACACGCTCGGGATCAACAGTTCAAACTGAATACTATCTTCACTGCAAGCTTTTCCAGATTCACCTTCTCCAACCCTCTCGATCGGCAGTCTGTCAATCTCTGTCCAGGATTCTGGATACCCTGCGAACTGCAGCGATGCCGCACCAATTCTTTGCCTACATCGTTCTGGCTAGTCTCATTTCACCACGAGTTCTAGCCGCACCCACTGGACGTCCTTCTGTAGTCGCAAGATATGCAGCTATTTGTGACGACCCCAATTTATCATGGTAAGTGCAAACCATTCTAAATTCAACTTGACAAGTCCTGATGAAACACAGGGATGAAAAGAAGGATGCCTTCTGCCCAATCTGTATAATGGATAGTTTTCCGATGTAAGTTTCAATCTGCTCTGTGATAAACTTGGTTGGGAACATACTCATTGGCTACAGGGAATTGTTCAACAAGTATTGTGGTCCGCTTATGGCCCCTTCTGTCACTCACCAATACGCCGCGGGTGTCTGGAGACGTGAGGATGGATCAGGAGCTGGAGGTCCTGCTGATGACAGTGGGGATAATGAAGAAGAAACCAAGCTTCATGCCCTTCCTTACGTCAACCGACCTCAGAATCATGTACCGGTTCTTCCTGATAGCGGCAAGCACATCAAGCCCCTGCCTATTTTAAAGCCTTTCCCCATCACCATGCCGGTTCCTATTGAGCCTCCGCAAATCATCAACCCAAGGCCTATCTCTGAACTCAAGCCAGGTTTCCCGGTTGAAGATAAGATATATGTGGCCAGCGAGCGTCGCAGTGTCCAGAACATTGAGCCTGTCGATAAGGGCTTGTCAGCACACCTGATTACTAGTGGACTTTGGGCTGAGCGTCATCACAAGGCCGATGATATTTACCGCCGCGAAGATACGCTTTCCGAAACTGTGACGGGCATTTCTGATCACGACCCGGAAGTCTCAGAGGATCAAATTGCAATGAGCTTAGACAAGGTTACCCACAAACCTGCTTCTATAATCTGGCGTAGCGAGGTCCCCCCTCAAGCCAACAATTTTAGACTGGGGTATCCATTACGCCCAGCCAGTGGCCTTACGCCCCTTGCCTTGGTCAAGAGCGTAAAGCCTGTTGACGAGGAGCATCAAAAACGAGAGGCAAATCCTGTGCCCCCACCAGAGTTCTTCGAAAACGGCCACTCACCTTCAAAACCATTACCCCCTTTGAAGCCCAATCGACCAATCTCCATCTCATCTGACGGCTGGGCCACTTATGAAGCCCCTCCAATCATCTCTCCCGAAACACCTCACATCCTCGCCCGCCAGTCCCCTGGAGCATCCGAACCCGGCCTAGGCGACGACTATGCCGAGTACGAAAAACAGCGCAAGAAAGAAGACAAAAAGAAAGCCAAGGAAGAAAAGAAGAAACCAAAAGACGAACAAGTCTACTCCACCGAACCCCCGCACGTATGGTTCACACCCGCCATAACCCACATGCAAGTCAGCAACATCCACCGCCGCGACGACGCCAACAACAACAACGACGGTGCAGACCCACAACAACAACCTCCCTCCCTCGCCCTCCCCCCAGCCCAAAAACCAACCTGGAAATACACACTCCCCTGGTTCACCCCCGCCATAACCCACGCAGAAGCAACCGACATCCACCGCCGCGCCCAAACCCAACCCGCCGGTCTCGTCCTCGCAGGCGGCAAGCGCCCCGTCTGGACTCCCGCACTGACACACATGAAATGGCCGGATATCCATCGGCGCGGCGAGAAGCTCGTGTGGGCGGAGAGGCCGCCTACGGCGGAGAATCCGGCAAAGGTGCATGGGAAGGTGTGGGTTGTGCAGCGGAGGGGTGGGGTGGAGTAGATGTGCGTGGGTTGTGTTGACTGGAAATGATGGTACTATACTTCTGTCTTTCATGTTTAGATTTCCCTTTTTCCTTTCTTTTACTATCCTCATCTTTCACGTCGTTCTCTTAGTCAATCGGGTATCATCAGCAGTATAGGCATCGGTTCCTTTTCTCAAACTGTTAGTCTCGCATCTATTTGCTTTTGAGTTTAGTACAATACTACGTAAGTTAAAGCCGTTATTCACTATAAACTGGACCCTGAGTTTTTTGTTTCGTCGCAAGTAGTTGTCCCGCATGTCGATCGCCTACCCCCCGATGAACCGTGCAAAAAAAGCGGTACCCCAGCCTCCTCCCCGCACAACACGTTACTGTTATTCTGGACCTGGAAGATCAAAGAATATGGAGGTCAACACCATGTGTGCGATGTAAACTTTGTTTGTTTTCGCACGAAGATTTGGGCTAGCACGCGTATATTATATATATACCTCAGTGAGCACATAACCCTGTGCCATTTCTGACAGCTGTCAAGCCCTGATATCTCAACAAAGAGACCAAGAAAAAAAAAGATACATTGTCTCCAAAAAAAAGATGCTACCTCCAAAAATCCCCAAATCTCCGTTTGCGGCAAACTCCCCATGTATCCATTTTCACACGAATTTATATTGCTTCCCTGAAGACACTCCTCCGGCTCTCCGTAGGGCTCTTATCATGATGACTATCGGGACTCCCACTCTTCTTACGAGGATCCGCGCTAGACTTGCCTCCCGTCGTCGCAGCACCATGGTACCCGGTATCAGCGTCCATGACAGGTCTGGGGCTGACGCCGCGCAGACTGGCCGCGGCGTCGTCGCCAAAGGGATTGCGAGCATTGTGAGCATCGAGATGCTCGTCGTACGATTCGCGGGTGCGACTGCGGCCACGGGTGGGTTCGCCAGCAAAGGGATTGGCAGACTGATTGGCGGCGTGCGGGGGGTCGTGGAGGCCCAATTCCTGTTCTTCATAGTATGCCTCGTCGCCCACGCGCGAACTCCATGCTTCGTCGGGATCGAGGCGGCTACCTGCGCCACGGCCGCCGCCGACGCCACGAGAGCCGTAGCCCGTGTCTTCGTAGCCGCTGCCGGTGGTGTAGCGGTTGTTGCGGTTCTTAAACTTGCGAACTTGGGTGTCGATCCAGCCCTTGATACCCGTGGGAGCGGGGCCCGGGTAGTTTGAGGCTTCGGCGTTGGAGCTGCTGAAAGCCACCATGGGGTTCATTGAGGGCGGGGGAAGGCCATTGCGCGAGGCGTTCCAGCGCGCGTAAAAGTACCAGCCAAAGTAGGTGCCGGAGACCAAGAGGATAAGGATGATGGCGAAGACAAGCCAGCCGTTCATGATTGCGGAGGGCGTGGAAAAGCGGAAATATGGGGTAGAGAGGGCGTGGTTAGCTGCGCATGTGCGCGTGGGCAGAGGCTATGGCGAGTGCGCGAGATACGACGTAGAGTTGGGTTTTCGGCCTCTGCGGGACTGGGTATCGCCGTGATGCGAGCACAGGCGGCTGGCGGAGGCGGCGGAGGCGGCGGCGAGGCTCCTGTGTGGAGCAGACAAAGGGTATGGTTTGTATTGCAACGGCGTCGACACGTCGCAATTGTCGCTTTGTTGGTTGCTGCTGACAGCTGGACAGCTGGCGCGGCTGAGCCTGCCCTCCCTTCACTCTAGGCTTCTTTCCTGGTGCCCGTTGCCAAGTGATGACGTAACCCTCGTTGCTGCGCCGCCCGCCCACCTGCGGGTTGCGCTACTAAAGCAGGGTACAAGAATCTTACATACACTTGGGCTCGAATCTGGTAGCTTTTTTTTCAGCTCAGTACCTTAATTTTATCTGCTTGGACAAAACCACCTATCATTAAAATGAGTCTACATACGATATATTTCCATGTTGACATCTACTCGTCTCGGTCACGTGAACCTCCAAAAAAACATTCAATATATACAAATTTGGCCTACTTGTAGTGTGCGACATTTCCAGTCCGTCTAGGCTTGGGGCGCAAGGCCGAGTTTGGGAATCTTGTCCTCGGTGCTGTGCACCACATAAAAGTTCTTCATCCAAATGGAGCCGAAGAGAGAATTACGCAAAGTCCTCTTTCCAACGATGACTCCCGCACACCTCTTCCGGAACGGGTCATTTATGCCGAAGTTGAGGTGTTGGCCAGGAACCGAAAACGTCTGGCCCTCGAGCTTGAAGGTGAAATCTGGCAGGGTGGCGTTGCATGGGAAGGTGTTACTCCCGCCGATTGTTAACTCATAGTCTGGAACCTGGCTGTAGTAGTCGGCGACGACCTGATCGGGCAGGTACATGAGCGGGGAACCAGAGTCCACAGTGGTGTTACCGATAGTGGCGGTGCCAAAGGTTTTGTTGCCTGCACCATACTCTCCAACCGCTATGGTCCAATGCTTCATGTTGCCGACCACGGGCGTATATGTGATGTCGCCAGTGTATTTGGATTTGTCGAGATAGCCAAAGTCCCATGAGCCATTGCCCTCGGGCCTCAAGTTTGCAGCAAATACTTTCTTCTTCAATGTCGGTGCGACGGTTTCGAAGAAGGTGGCTTGTTGCACAGGCTTTACCTGGTTGATGATGCCGAACGAAAGGCCCATGAGACCATCCGAGTCGATATCAGAGGGGACATAGGTTGCTACCTCGACGGCTTGCTTCTCGGCCACAACCGGGCCAGCCTTGACCGTATCCGTGTAAACGATGCCATTGGCCGAGGAGCCGCCTGAGTACGTGATGGTCCAGTTATAGTTGGGCAACAGTTGTGCAGACGACGAGGGGAAGTAGTAGGTTTTGTCGGGACCTTGCATATTTGATGTCTCGTTTCCAAACACCCACAAGTCGGCCGAGCCAGTATCGTAGATCAGGTTGAAAGTCTGATTTCCAATAATGGTCGGGGTAAGGTACGTGACGCCAGGATCGTTGGGCACAACAGTGACGGATCCTTCCTGCTGGCCTGCAGCGCCAGCTTGTCTCTTGTCGACATTTTCTGTGGTAGGATGCCTTGAGCGAAGTTTTCGGAACTCAGCCTCAAAATCAAATGACCGTGGAGCGGCTGCTACGGCGTCGACACTGTAGACAACGCCTCGAGGTTCTGCTACAAGGGCGCAGGCAGAAGAGGCAAGTATCGCGAGTGCGAGCTTGCCTGTCATACTTTGCGAATGTGACATTGTGTTTGTGTGAAGAAGTAGAGAGAAAATGGGGGGAAAATGGTGGTGTGACGCGGCAAGTGCTGTGTAGCCACGTAATGCCGAACAAAGTTGAATTTATAGGGGCATGTATCTGTCTGTCGAGCTGACGTCGCGTTAGCATACTTATGTAGCAGATGCAATGCCGACAATCTTACATGGTAACAATGGATACGTCTGCTCGGGGCACATTGCAAACACCGTCCCCTTGGACTAGGTGTTTATTGGGCAAGGTAGGAGTGATTTAGAGTCCAGGGGCTCTACGACCCTACCGTTACTTCCGTGTAAGCTACATGGTATGATGTCAACACGGTCGTATCGAGAAGCAAAGACAATGAACTCGCAGGGGAGGGTTGACCGAAATAGCGAAAGCGATGTATGCATTTCCCATCCTGGTAGTCTATAAAAAGTAAGGACTTGGCTCGACGTGGGAAATCGTGTGCCGATCAAGGCCGTGTAGTGGTGTGGAAAGTCGACCAGGAAAGAAGAAGCCGCCAATCAAGTTTATCCGGTGGAAACGGCGGACGAGGTGGCCGGGGATAATCCGGCTAGTGAGTTGCGATAGGAAGGAGCTCGTGTTTACATAATGCAGCATCCACTTTGGTCGCCATGAAACCTTCATCTCCACAATCCCATATATTGTTCTAGAAAAAAACCAGGAAGCCCGCAACCCCACAAACCGCCAAGATGCTCGCACAACTGCAAAGACAGCGTGCAGTAGTCTGTGCCAAATACAAAACGCCAGACTCAACGCCGTCGTACTCGTATTGCTACCTTCCCGGCACGGTCCGACTCAGGTACTACTTAGATAGTAGCCACCTTAAGCTTTGGCCACTCCCTTGGCAGTGCATACGCTCTGGAGATCACAGTCCACAACCCACATTCAGGAGTGCCTTGGTTCTGTCGGCCAAGAGGCCGGCATCTACCTACTCACATAAAGAGCTGCCATGGTGCCGTGTTCCCTTGTCTTGTTTGCATCTGCACAGTCTTGCTCTCACACTCAACAACCAACATGCCTGATTCCAACATAGTCTCGCGGGCGCTCCTCGCCGCCCTTGCACTCCCGGCTGTCTCTGCCGAGCTTCCCCCAGGCGCCATTGCTGTGCCCATGATGCGAGACGCGGCTCTCGGGGCATACTACGCAGAGTTCCACGTCGGAACGCCCCCGCAGAAGGAATGGCTCAAAGTCGATACTGGCAGTCCACGATTTTCCTTTCTTGACTCGCGCAACCAGGAATGTGTCCTAGATCCAACCGCATGCAGTACATATGGCACTTTTGACAACTTGACCTCTTCGTAAGTCACCACCTTTGGCTTTGTTTTTTTCCTTCAATTCGCAAGTGCTAATTCTACATCTTCCAGAACTTGTCATTATGAAGGGCCTGGCTTCTTCGATGCTCTCTATGCATCTGGATACGGCGATTTCCTCAATGACACCTTGGTCCTGGGCGGTGTCACCTTACCCAACATGTATTTCGGCTACACGTCCAACTATCCGCGCCTCGGACGAGCTCCAAAACCAATTGGCACTATCTTGGGTATGTCAGGACACATGTCTTGTTCGTGAACGACTCTAGTCTAACGCTTTGATTAGGCTTGTCTCTCGAATGTGGAGGCCAACACGGGGCTGACTGCATGGACAAGGGACCATATCTGCTACCACAGTTGAAGAATGCCTCACTGATTGACATCATGGCAACAAGCTTCTACCTTGGGCGGGATGAATTCAACGATACAAATGCCCAGATGATTGTTGGTGGCGCTTATGACAAGGCAAAGGTGGACGGTGACCTGTTCACCGTCGAGATGGCGGATCCATTCTCCCTTGGACTCACCAATGGCCAGACTAACAACGTCAACGTCACTGCAGTCGAAGTTGTGATTAACGGCGGCAACCGCACGTCACAAACCTTTGGAGAACGTGGTGTCGGTGTCCCCGTTTTGATCGACACGGGCGTTGCAGGCTGGTACGTGACCGAGACCCTCTACGCCGCTGTCTCCCAGGCATTTGGTATCACCGCTACAGCCCCACTTGGGCAACAGTGGATTGCCGTCGACTGCATCAACCGGGACCCCAACCATTCCAAGGGCTACATCTCTGTCGAATTCGGCGCCAATGGCAAGATTGATGTTCCGCTGCATGAAATTGTCACTCTGTTTGCTGATGGCACATGTGGTCTCTTCATGCAGGGTCGCGGAGATATCATCAACATATTTGGAGACCCATTTATCCGTTCAGTTTACACAATCTTCGACGAGGAGAACAAGACCATAACATTCGGTAGAGTAAAACACACAACCGAGCAGAACATTGTGCCATTCCCCGAGGGAGGTTTCAAGGTCGGTTCAAAGGTCACTTCTTAGACACGATACATATTTGTAATCCGGTTAGAATGTACATATTTAAGTTGGGACTAGTAGGCCCAGGCGCTCTTTCACTAGAGGAAATGCGATAGATGATGGTTTAATGATATCGTAATTACACATGTTGGCATAATCCAATGTTTCATTTCCAACTCCCCAAGACTGTTTTCTAGTTGTCCAGACCATACCAGCATTTGGACAGAATAGAGGCAGGACAGCAAAGCCATGCCAAGAAAATCATTACAACGAATGCAAGTCACAACACTGGACTCTGTAGCGAGAATTAGCGCAGACCGTGTCGATATATGAACTCACACCATGCTAGCGCTACGGGACGGGACATCCGCAGACTGAGAGAGATCCGAAATCCCGCGAGAGAGTTCAATGGAGGTGCTTATAAGCTCACCCACAACTCTTGGATGGAAGAAGGTGCTTAGCTCTGTGCCTTACCTGCCAAGGCCATTTAGTCTGACTGTACTACCAGTTCTATGTAGCAAGGATAGGTACATATCGCGTGAGAATCGCGCTAACGTAACACGGAGATCCCTGTCATCTGGGTATACAGAGCGGGAGACCAAGTACCGGTAGAGTTTGGAGCTATGCAGATTCTGTAGAATTATGCGGCAAAAGCCGTAGAGCGGTGTAGATATGAGGCTGACACTAGAAACAGAATGTCGCAATTATCTTTATCATGTCGTTACAGGCGGCGCTGAATTGATTAACAAGCAACCCCGCAATCATATCATCTTATAGCTCCCCACCCCTCAGTCAACCCCTCCATTAACTCACCCCAGCCATGGCAACGGCCTATGAGGCGGAGGCGCCACAGCCTAGGAAGATTGTCGTTGATCTACCAACTGCAGACAGTAAATCCCAAGTCACCGTCACTTTACAAGAAAATGAAGATGCCGCCAAACCACCCCTGCTCCTCGACATCTCCAAGAGAGCACTCGACTCGCCAGATACAAACACAACATTGACCCAACGCGAAACCCACGTTATCATCTCCGTAGGATCTGGTGCCCGCCAGGCAGAAAGCTTCTTCAGCAGCGTAGTCAAACCGATTCTAACCGCCATCCACGGCGAAGATGGCGTGTCCAAGATCAAAGTTCACACAACGACCTCAGCAACCAGTGTTTCCGACTACACAAACACCATCTTCTTTCCCGCCGCAAACAGCGGAACCCCCCTCCGCATCATCCTCCTCTCGGGCGACGGCGGCGTCGTCGATCTAGTAAACGGTCTCCTCTCCCCTCCACACGACACCACCTACACCTCCCCGCAAGTCGTCCTGCTTCCCCTCGGCACCGCAAATGCCCTCTACCACTCCATCAACACCGGCAGCGAGCCCTCAACCTGGGGCCTCGCCGCCCTCGCATCCTCACACTCGGCGCCACTCCCAGTCTTCACAGCAACCTTCTCCCCCGGCGCCCGTCTCCTTGTCGACGAAGCCCGCGCCGAAGAAGCGCTCCCAAAAAATGAAAAGGGAGAAGGCGTCCTCCACGGCGCAGTCGTAGCAAGCTGGGGCATGCACGCCACCCTCGTCGCAGACAGCGACACAGCACACTACCGCCAATACGGCGTACAGCGCTTCCAAATGGCCGCAAAAGAAGCTCTGTATCCCTCCGACGGCGGCGCGCCTCACGCCTACAAAGCACACATTTCTCTTCTCCCCCTCTCCCAAGAAAGTAGCAAACAAAACTGGATAGACCTCGACACAACAGACCACATGTACGTCTTGGCAACCCTAGTCTCGCATCTCGAACGCCCGTTTTGCATCTCCCCGGCCTCGGCCCCGCTAGATGGGAGCCTACGCCTTGTCCATTTCGGCCCGAAGACTGCAGACGAAGCCATGCGCATCATGGGGTTGGCGTATCAAGGGGGCAAGCACGTCCACGAGGAGAGCGTCAGGTATGAAAGTATCAACGGATTGCGCATTCGGTTCCAGGGGCTGGAGGAGGATGGGCGGTGGAGAAGGATTTGTGTCGATGGAAAGATTGTGAGGGTTGAGAAGGAGGGCTGGGTCGAGGTTAGAAAGGATGACGGGAGGCGCTCGTTGGATGTTGTTGTCGTTCCGTGAAGCAGGTTACATTGCCCATGTTTTTTTTGTCAAGAGATTTTTTTTTGCATTACAAGAAAATACCATTACTATGTGTACTGCCGAAAAGCCTAGAACAAAGGGGGATATCTAACCAAAAAAAAAAAAACAAGAACTCCCGCAATTTATATCGTCGTTATAGAAAAAAAAGCCGGTCGTAAGCGCGTCTCTGTGTATTTCTCTTTCCCAACGCCTAACCATGAGAATAACAAGATCATTAATAACCAGGGTACGGAGGTCCCTGTGCGTATTGATGTTGCGTCCTTGCAAAGTCCTGGGGATTATATGCATAGTGGGGCTGACCCTTCTGGATGCTATCCCTCTTCTGCCTTGACTCGTGCTCTTCCCTTGTCTCTTCCATGGTCGGTAGCTCCGACGCGAATGCCTTGCCCTCGAGTCCGGGGGACCGCATGCCGTCTGAGGTAGCATAAGAGCTTGGTCGCGAGGACATTGTGCTGTGGGATGTTGTGGACCAGCGGGCGTCTTGGAATTTAGGAGAGGGTTCAGAAGCGTAAGAGGCACGTTTGTCATTGATTGGTGTTTGGGATACAGGAGGGTTGGGATGGTAGAAATCGCCTGGGAGTTCCATGACTACATTGTTCTGGCCAAGGAGTTCCTTTGGCGGGATGGGAGGAGGGTGTTGGTGGTCAGGCTGCGCATAGCTTAGACTTTGGCGGTGGGGGAAATTTGGCGACTGGTGGGGCGACAGAGGTGTCGAGTATACTTGTGATGGCGATGAATGCGGTGACCTGTAATCGCGGGTTGAACGATCCGCTGGGTTGACGGTCTTTAGTCGGCCATTCTCCATCAGGGCGTGCAGCGCACCCGAATCGAGTAATTCGGCCTTCTTCACCAAGCGATCTACCATGATCTTTGCCGCGGCCTGCATCTCCTTCTTCACGAAACTGATCATGGCGACATTGCACTTGATCTCGACATCTTCCCTAATGTACAACCCCTCGGGCGGGGCAGCAGAGCCTAATTCCTTTGGCTCGGGTGGTTCGCCGGGTTGATTTCCGCAAATCTGCCATTTGTTGCGTAGGTCCACGTTTGCAGGTGCATAGGTGTGTGTTTGGAGGCCAAAGGGGAGGTCGTGGAAAACGCCGCGGAACTTGATTGAGCCACTGCCCATTTTGCCAATGCCGGGTATGTACTGGATGCGCTCCGAGATCTCGTACCAGGTCGAGTAAAACTCGTCAGCGGGCGCATCACGCGGCGCCTTGATGGGCTCATGGCCAGTGACAAGCGGGTTCAGCTCGATGATCTCGCCATGGTTGTGGAGGAAGTCGATGGCGAGCTGACGCGGTATGAAGGAAGGAATGGGCGTAATGTGCACATACGACACCTTCTTGCGCATCATATTCATTGTCGGGTATCAATGTCTGACACGCTGAAAAGTGTGTGTGTGTGTGAGTGAGAGAGTATGTGTGAGTTGAGGGGGGTGTGGTCTGCAAAAGAGCCGGCTGATGCGACTCAAGCGAGGAAGATGGGCGCCTGGCGGAGGGGGCCAGATGGTGGGTAATAAGCTTCCTGCTGACGGACGGTATGCTTGCTTGTGGAAGTAGGCGACGGTCTGCTAGCGGCGTAGTAGTAATCTCACACAGCCCAAGATCTGCGAGGCGAAACACGTCATGCACGTGATCGGCGTGATGTCAGGGCCTGTCTGCGCTGTACGTAGTGTACTCTGGTCTTGTCTTGTCGCGCCCAAGACAGCAGACGGTCGCTTTGTATGCCACACTGACTTGCTCGAAACACGGTGAGCCCAAGCCAGCGCTGACAAGGCCATGTGCTCGTAGGGCGGCTGGTCCCCGCAGTGGACCAATCTAATTTTGGGCCGGCGTCCTTCAGCTTACTCTACTATGCAAGTGGGGGCCAAGTGCTGAAATCAATCAGCACCTTAGTCCACGTAGCGCCCGTTTGCGTCCGTCGAGAGGATTCAGTGCGTGGCCCAAGCAGTGCTGAAGACGAAAAACTCAGTCATGGACGTTGCTTGCATTGGGCGACTTTTTCTTTTGGCTGCGGGACAGACGACATCCGGATCATGGCACTGCCCTTGCCAAGCGAGTACGTGTGCCAGGGACTTGACAAGGTTTGGTGGGTCTCCCATCTGCGAACCGCATCGTCGCTCTCTTGTCCATGGCCATTGGCTGGGAGGCCAGGCACTCGGCCTTTCTCCAGACCCCCGTGTGAAAATCATCCAGGTGAAGGTACTTTGCAAGTACACAACTTTGACTATGAAAGTTCGCCAACTGTTTCGCGGCAGGGTCCTGAGACACCAACTCCTAGCAGAGGCTGAGAATCTGCAGGCTCTCAGGCTCCCACTCGGCCAGGCTGTGGCTCGGCAGCCCAAGAGCCAAGAGGGAAAATACTGGTTGGCATGAAGAAAAAGCCGGAAACGTTGCCGAAGGTGGCGATCATGACAGCGGCTCGCTAACTTTGTCGTGTCCAGTCCTGGCACCTACTCAGGGACCAAACGGCCTTGCTGGGGGGACGCTTGCTGATTGCCTGAGGCCAAGTGCGGTTGCGAAACTCTCCACACAGTCGGTTTGACCTGAGAAGCCATGCGACGTCTGGGCAGGAGTAAGGACGGGAGTGGTGTAGTCGAGAGGTCTGACTTGGATATTTGCTGGTACAAAGTTCATGGCGAGTTTTACACTTGCCATTGCCGTGCTTTACTCTTGCCATTGCCGCGCATCCGGTGACGTATCCATGGTCACGTGTTGTTCCGTCTCAACGCTTTAGTGGTTTTCTCGCACGTGACCTGATATCCCCATCTTAGTTCTACTCACTAGTGCAAGTAACAACAGTAGCATAATGAAACATTGCACCTAGAGAATTTTCCGCGAAACAGCCCGAGGTTCCATGCAGGCACTCCAAGACTCCCGAATAGGTTGTCAAACAGAAAGACTGCCGGACGTGGCTCGGCCCTACTCGTAAGGTCATACACCAGGCGCGTTATATAATCCCTGCGAACCCTGGCTCCAAACTCTCCACGTAGGTCCTTTGCTCCTACAATATAATTCAAGCAGTCGACTCAAGGTTAGGGTAACCTCCACCTTTCACAGCCTCTACAGACCACGATCTAGAACAACATGAGAGTCCACATACGGTCCCTTTCCCCTCCACTCCTGCCTTTTACTCTCTAGTACCTAATTTCCAATCATCGCTGCGACAGTCTGAGCAGTTACATGATGAAGCAAAATAGAATACGAGCCATCTGATTTATGTGAACAGAGACAAGCAACACCTAATAAACACGCACAACGGTGCCTTCAGTCGAAAAAAATAGCACACACCAGACTAATGCACTGCACAGTGAGCATACAAGAATGAAAAGACCCAAGCAACCAAACTACTGCAATGGGAAACCCCATCTAAGCACAAATTCCAATCCTGAATGTTTTTATGCGACCCCACACGGAAAATCACAGCGCCATCGCTACGAGGAACTCCAGTCTCCCACGCAGTCATTTCGAAATAACCCCATTTTTCCAATCTAGACACCATTGCTCACTGAAACTCTCACTTCCTTCTTTTTTTCTTTCTCTTTTCTATCACCATACCTCGCTACTTCTCCCATCCCTTCTCACCTCTCCAACAAACCCAAGCGAGAGGAAAAAAAAAAAAAAAAATCTAAGCACACTCACTTTCCCCCATTGTCTCTCTTCCCAGCCTTTCCCAAGCCACACCCTTTCTTTCTTTCCCATCTCCACACACTTCTTGGATCCCCCTTCTCCTAGCCCCGCCCCCTTACTTTCAAGGCTACAATACATTGCACACACCATCGCATCTAGTCGTAACCAAGACAAGCATGGAGGATTTAACCCGCGCTCTAACAACTGACCCGAAAGAGAAAAAAAAATCATAGTAGAGCCAGAGAGAGAGCCCCTCAAATTGAGTCGAGTTGAGTAAAGTACACAAGTCACCCGCTAATCTCGACTCCTCACACATTTTTCTCCTTTGGGAAAGAATTTCGTATAAAAGATACCCGAAATCTTAGTTTGATATTTATCCTACCATCGAAATCCGATGATTTACCACCTTTTCCCCCTTCTTTAACCCCCCCTCCAATGATTTCCCAAAAAAACACCATATGCCCGCTATGCTTAATCATAAAAAAAAACTTGCCTTCAATCACACACCCCGACGACCCTCTCTCACCTCGAAAAATAATCATGTTGCACACCATCCCTACTAGGACTATACGGCGTATACTGCTGCTGTTGCAGTGCGGGCGCTCTAACGGCCCCCATGGGCGCAGCACTATTTACCAAATTCCTCTGACCCTCATCGTCCTCGGGAACTTCGTACGGACTGTCTGTGCTATCTAATCTGCGCATGCCTAGTCCGGGCTCGGGACTGGGGCTGTATTCGCGGAGTGCGGAGGGGGTTTGGTGGTAGCCGGCTGGATACGAGACGCCCGTTTCGTCAGCACCGCCGAATGTGCGGTCAGAGTCGCGCGAGTGGGAGCGACCGCGATCAGCGGCTGCGCCGCCAAAGTGGGAATTGGGCGTGTCGGGACGGTGGGTGCTGGATTCGCCGCCGTAGACGGATCCTTCGCCGCCGTGCTCATCGCTGAATTCTGGGCGGTTCTTGTAGTTTTCAAAGTCCATGTTGGATTCGGAGACGAATTCGAAGGGGGCGGGGGCTGCGGCGCCGGAGGCCATTTTTCCAGGGTTTTCTTTGGACATGCGTTTCATGGTGTAGACGTCACTGAAGGCGGCTGTGTCGCCAATGTCGCCGTCTAGGCGGCCGCGGTAGATTTCGGCAAGTAGGTGTTTTGACTTTTCGTTGACCATGGGGACGGTGAGTTTCTGGTAGAGAGCTGGGTGACTAGTTGAATGTTAGTATCGACTGCAAATCTGCAAGCAACAAGAGTAACATACCCAAACCTCACAGCAACACGATCCCTCTTTCTCGACTCCTTGTCAATTGGCGTAGGTGCTTCAATACCCTTCTTACTATCACCCTGAGTGTAGTACTTGAGCGAGTTATCAAAGGTGTTTTTGCAGTAAAACTTGAACGCAATCAAGCCTATAGGAAGGGGAGCCAAAGCCCCAAGCATGTGCCATTTGAAGTTCGCTCCACGAGCAGTGACCAAAAGTGCAACAATGCAGTTGGAGAGGAAGGTACCGACGAGCATACGGTTGAAGAGAACACGCCAAAAGGCACCTCCAGACTCGTTCTTTGTACAGAAAACGTACCTGAATATGATTAGTCGGTACTCAAACTAAAACATCAATGTCCACTTACATGAGAAGGTACTTCTTCATCCAGCTGTCCAGAGAAAAGTAGATTGCAACAATAACGAGCGTGACAGGCTGCAAGGGCGCAAAGCAGAAGGCGACCGTCGAGTAAAACAAAAAGTAGTTGTAGTAACTTGCGTAATCAAACGGCGGTGGCGCAGTCCGATTGATCAGATCCCTGGGAGTGGGATTCAAAAACTTGCGCGAGAAACTGCCCCAAGCCAAGTTCACAGCCTGCGCCAGGTCAATGGCCGCACCCAAGTTACGCTGCACAAGCCATGTGACCCAAAAAGGCGAGACTTCACAGAGCGTGCGCATCGTGGTATCGAAGAAGGCAATGGAGCGCAGAATGTCCATGAAAGGCACATTTTGCTTGGTTGCGAGATTGACAATCATGACAATCATACCAAAAACGGCGCTGAAGAGGGAAAAGACGAAGAGGTTATTGAAGACGAAGAAAGCGTATAGTTGGGCCGTGACGTGGCGCTCGCGGCTTGTTTTGGTTTGGTCTCCGGACTTGATTGAGAGGCGGCGGAAGATGATGGGCAGGAAGTAGTAGAAGAGAGACGTTAGGGCCGGCGCAGCGAGACCTTGTACCACGGCCCAAAAGTCGGCATGTCGGGCCAGCTCGACCTGGAAAGTTGGCCATACGAAACCCAAATTGGAGAGCTTTGACAGGAAAACAGCGATGAGGGCGTTGGGAATAAAGTAAAGTAGTGTCAAGAGCGTGATCCAGAAGTTGTTCACAATCTTCCTCCACCGCCTGGTCTTTGGATCCAGTGTCAGATTCTTCCAAATAATATCCTTTGGCTTGGGTGCAAGCCGGACAGTGGTTCCTTTGACATGCTTGCTGCGGGCATTGAATGCTACAGTATGAGCCGAAGTGATGTTTTCGTAACTGGCGAAACCATATGGAAGAGCGTCGCGCTTATCGATGGACTCCCGGACTTCCTTGATCTGAGCCTCGAGCCGTTGGATGCGAGCTGTCAGGTAGTCGATGGCGTCCACCTTTTGTTTCTTGCCCATAAACTCTGGATCCTTCTTGTGCGGGGTGCACATGGGGCGCTCGGCCGGCAGCTGGGCTGGGTTCTTCAAATACTTTGCCAGGACATTCTCAAGTTCCACAACGGCCTCCTCATGCTCCTCGATCAGATCGGGGACATCCTTTACGTTTCGTCCAATGGATACGCGGGGTACATCCGGGGTAGTCTTCAGCGTATCTACAATCTCAATGATGCCTTGATCGCTGCGAAAGCTACGGCTAATGTCGGTGATCATCAAGGTCCGGGCATGGAGGCTGTTCTGATAGTCTGGACTTTCGAGATACTGGCGTCGCAGACGGTGCACTGCGCGGTATGTCCACCAGAGAAACGCACACACTGTGATATCCAGGATGTAGGCAAAGACGACAAAAGCCCAGAAGACTTGACCAGCCAGGTCTCTTGGCGTCATGAGAAAGATGATCCTTGAACTAATACTACCTTCAACTTTCTTTTGAGTTGGTACCGAACTGGCAACATTGACGGGGACGATGATGGCGCAGCCCAGTATGGCGAGTACAATGAACATGTTCCTGCACATACGGGCAAAGCGCAGAAACAGCGTCGCATCCAGACCAATCTTGTCGACATATTCGGGCTCGTTTGTTTTGAAGACGGGCTTGTACCAGGCAAAAAGGCTCTTGTCCAGAGGTGGCGGTCGGTGCTTTTCATCTGTATGGCGGAGGCGGGGGGCGTAAACGATGGTATTAAATGGTCGTAGAATTAAAAAGGCGACGAAAAGGGCGGCGGTAATGCCGAACGAGGTGCCGATAGCGACAAGAACCGAGTCTTGTGATACCTGGAATTGTCAGGGGATCTCTGGCGGGGAAGAGGTAGCATGCGACATACTTGAGCACCGAGTGGGTTATTCTGCATCAATTGCTCAAACTTCTCCTCCACGCTCAGGTCCCGCCAGAGCAGCGTACTACGGGGAATGGAAGCCATAACGAATGTGGGAGTAGTTGTGAGAGGGTGTGTAGCGAGAGGTGTTTAGTCGAACATGTGCAGGCGCACTGTATACTGGAAAGACAACGAGGGGAGAGTGTCAAGTGGGAGGCTGCTCAGTGCATGTCTCTGGCCGATGGTCACCCCGTAAGAAGCAGACGATTAGCAAACTACAAAGGTGTTTTCTAGACGCAGCGGGATATGCTGCGATTGCAATATTCAAATTACGCAGGGAGCAGTATAAACGATAGGGAAGGTAAAAAGAGCGAGAAGACAGAGACGTGTAGTTTGCAGAGTCGCAAGGTGGTGGTACAGCGAAATGTTGCGATCGGCGGCGAGGTGCCTGTTGGCCCCGGGATGACGATTAGCCCCCCCCTTCGCGGGCGGATCCCTGTCACATGTCCAGGCACGTCCGCCCATTCGTCGACGCAGCGCCGCCGTTTGACGCCGACGAGGAAAATGGAAAAGGGTACGCGGCAGGCCAAGGTAAGGCTTGCGGCTGTCTTTATTTTTGGGTTCCAGGCCCTGGTCTTTCGCTTGGATGCCATCGCAAGCGCCTTGGAGAAGGGAGCCGCCCGTTCATTAGTAGAAGGGATCGTCCGGAGACGCCTTTGCTCGTTGTTCCCTCTTTGCCGGCGAACCGTAGGGGAACTGGACAAGTCGAAGAAACCATCGCATCTTGCACCGCCACTTGGCTGCGGCACAATCACTCGCCGCCGTTGATCCATCGGAAATGGGGGACCTTCGACTGCCCGACCGAGATGGTACCGTCCCATGGCTGTTGTTCATATCTAACAGGGCGACCAGCGACCATTGTTCCGGATAAGGCTGCGGTTTCCTGGTTTCGTGTTTCAGGCCACACCACAATCACCGCCATCTTTATGCTTCAAGGGGTGGGTTTCGAGTGCACGTGGCGCTGCCTCCTTCATTGGCCATTGCCCATGCCGACTCTTCCGGCCCATCGTTAACATGACCAGCTCACATTGAACACGAATGAGCTGGCACTAAGTAATATACGCTTGCTTGAATCAGCCAGCACAGCTTGTAAATCTAGTGTAGTGTACTCACCTTCGTAGTCGCCATCATGCTCAAGTTGGTAGTAGCATCTCACGTCATCTGACACCATGGTACCGAAGCTTGTTTGTTTCTAGAAAAGGTTAAATTTCTTTCCTAATTCATACCAAATACCACATTGTTCGTTTATTCGTTTAGCAGCACTGTCTATCGCCACTTTTTTTTTGTCATCGCAACACCAAAGAACCAAAATCAATCCCATTTGCTCAGACTATTCATCCAGTCTCTTTCTTCGTTCGCCCAGGAATAACAGCATCCGGTGCAAACAAGTCGTCCATGCTGAAGCTTTTGACCGACCTTGCTTCATCCGCCCCGTCTACTTGACAAATGCTTTGCTCGTACAAATCCGTCTCCCCGCAAGAGCGAATGGCACTTGGCAACACGTGCAGCGGCTTCTAAGCGCCACCCGCCGCCTTGACGAGATCGTGCACCTTCCTGGCCAAATCGTCGGCCTCAGCTCGTGTTTCGGCCTCTGCGTATACACGAACTGCGTCCTCGGTACCACTGGCACGAGCAAAAGAGCGCCCTTGGCGCACCTTTTGAACTTCCTTGTCGATCTGCGCCTGGAGACCCTCAGGTGACGTAAGTTTTCGCTCGGCGTCCGTCGTCTTGAAGATCCTTCGGTCCTGCACTTGCACCTTGAGAAGGCGGTTGGGCAGGTCGCTGTATGTCGACAGCCACTCTTGTGGGCCCCAATGCTTGTGTGCGAGAACCACCTCGACGAGCAAAAAGTCAGAGAGCGCATCTCCAACAGACTGGTTGATGAGGTTGATGCACGCACGAAGCACATCGAGAGCCTCCTTCTCACCGGGGTTACGAGGCTCGTGCTTTGCGATCGTATCGAGCGTGTCAGCAGAGAAGATGACGGTGCCGTGGCCGTTGGCCTCAAAGTAGACACCAATGTCCAGTTTTTCAGCCGCGTGGTGCAGGTACTTGACACCGGTAGGTGTGCAGTCGACCTTGAGCTTCAGTGTCTCCTCGACATACTTTGTGGCGGCGCCGTTTGCATATGCCGTCTGGACAACTCCAATAGTAAGCTTGTCGGCAAGTCCGCTCTGACGCACCGTGTCGCCTAGGAACGAAGCAACAAGAGTCGCAATACGGTCGCCATCGAGCAGGCGGAACACATTCTTCTCGTCCTTGAAGTAGTACACGACACGGTCAGCATCACCGTCAAGCGAGCAGCATCGGTCGCCAGGGCCAGCCTTTGATGATGGAGGTGCTCGCTGGTTGGTCTTGACAAAGTCTGCACCGCACTGTGTCCATGCTCAGTAAAAGTTCTGCTTTGAAGCAACGCACCACTTACGTCAACGTTCAGACTCTCGGGCTTGATGACATTGTCGTTGATGACAAAAATCTCGAGACCGCCCTCTTCCTTGGATGGCAGATGCTTGATCAGCTCGTTCAGCTTGGGTCCACCAACACCGTTGGCGCAATCGACCGTCAAGCTACCCGAAGGCTTCTTGCCACGCAGGGCTTCCTTGAAGGCTGTGCCAAACTTCTCATAGTAGCCCTTTTCGGTAGGCTCGCCATAGGCGTCTGGTGTGCCCTGTGTGTTGAGGCAACGAACCATATAGTGCAGTTGGGGTGTGGTCAAAAACCCGTAGTCCTTGGTCTCGGCGCCGGCGCCATTGAGACCATCGACAAGACATCCAAGAAGCCTTGATCCTGACGCCCTGGTGTCTCGGGCTACAACGACGCGAGCCGGGGTGCTGAGATCGATCTTGTGCTGGTCCGCAATCTCTTGGTAGTACTTGGAAACGTCTTCTGGTGTGGCCTTGTTTGCCATCTCGGTGCTGATAACCTCCCAATCTTCCTGTGTGATTTATTAGATCGCCCGCTATCCATCGTGTCGCGGTCCGAGCAGTGAAAATCGACATACCTGCAGCATGTTGCCCTAGGCAGAGTTAGGTTTTGTCACTGCTAAGTTCCTGTACGTGAAACATACCATTGGCTCAACAAGCTTTACACCGTTATCTTGAGGTGGGTTGTGGGAAGCCGTGATCATGACTCCGATCCATTTTCCCTTGAGTGCCCGTGATCGGAGGGCTGCAATCATACCAACGCGTGTCAAGACGGAATCGAGGACATCACTGCGGTGGTCAGCTCAGCTCTGAAGGCGCAGAGTGCGGGGTGTTGGTCGGCAGCGTGCAAGGATCGGCTGGGCAGTTTAAGGGGTGTCGTACGCTTTTGTTCGGAACTATAAATACTCAATCAGCCTGATGACTTTGATGAACTGAACTCTGTTGGTCCCTACCCCGGCAGTGCCATATGTGTACACCAGGCCCTCTGGCGCAGGGTGCTTCTGCGCAGCATCGACAATTGGGTCAGACATGATGCTTATTTGATGGCTTTTTCCAAAAAGGTGAAGCAGTGAATGCTGGTTAGGGGATAAAGAATTGACGAAAAAAAAAAACAGACAAGACCGATGCTGGTATTGACAGGTAATGGCCTCAGAGCGGGGAGCGTGGCTCTTGATGTACAGCAGTGTTGTGCTGAGGCAGATGCAGGCAAAGACCCCGCCCACGCAGCTAGCAGGGATGTTGCAGGGCTGCTTCTTTCCACTTCGGATGACGTTGCACTCGTACCTGGCTAACCATCACCCACCTCGGCTTCAGTCTATTCTTAGTTGCACACCGTCAGCCTTGTAATAACCTTTGGCTGAACCAAATCACAATTCCACGCCAAAGTATAGCCATTGCTACCCTGTTTGGGCTACTAAAATTACCTTTTGCTTCTGCTGCAGCTACATACCTTGGCCCAATGCGGGGTCGTGAGATGAGCGGAGAGCTTGACCGCTCCTCTCTCTGTACACTGCCACCGCGCGCGTTACAACCCTAGCATCTCGAGTGGAGCCGTCCGATGCTACCCGCCAATGTCTTACTAGCTGTTCGCATTGCTGGCATTAAATACTTAACTTCTCTCCTTCTGTTCTGTTAGCGGTGGCCCCACATGGCAAGACATCACGTTCTGCACGATAGTTGATAGCTTGTTTGGCACAGGAAAAGTGAAGTAGATTGCCTCCGCTTGAGCTAAGGCGCGACTGAATTATCTGGGGGAGAAAAGTCGAACAAGAAAAGTCCAGAAGAGATATGGCATAGTGAGCCGACCCAAAGACAACACGGCTGCCAAAGAAATAGGACGTGGAATGAGTGAGACCAAATGCCCTTAAAAGCCCTGCGGGCCAAGTCCAGGAAACCTTCCGAAGCCACCGGCCAACACGCTGTGACTAGGAATGGGACTACCGATTTCGCCCAAAGGTGGAGGAGCTGGCGCGTTGTCGCTAAACTTGATGTGCGAGAGTCGGCCATTTTCCTCCTTGTATTCGAGGCTGCCACCGCCGTTGGTTTGCGTCACATCAAGAATGTCGCAAGCTTCCTTCATCTCGTCCATGGATACGACAGGTTCAAGTGCACCCCGTGATGCATCAACGTGACGGTGCACTTCTGCAGCGTCGACATAACCTTCTGGGTCGGAGCTGCGAGGAGCTAGCGTCTTGCAGGCCGTGCAGACTATGCGGCGGAGCCAGACAATACGCGGTTCATTCGGGTTGCGCTCATGGCCTCGGGCTGAAAACGGACTATTGAAGATGTTGGAGGTTGGCGAATGACCCCACGTGGCACCAGAGTTGAACCCTTGCAAAGGTGGTGTTCCCCAGATGCTCCCTCCACCTGGCCCGCCAAATGAGCCATACTGCGAACCTGGAATGTCTGCAAACCCAAATGATGGGGCTCTTACAGAACCGTGTTGCTGCAAGCTAGGCCGTCTGTCAAGCAGCTCGGGCATGTCATCTTCGTCGTCCAACAGGGCCTTGCTTCCAAGATGGCTTGCAAGCTCGTCAATATCGGAGCCCCTGGGGTCGTCGACTGGCTTGACGCTCGAAGGTCGCTGGATGGGCGCTGGTCGCTGGATTGGCTGTGCTTGGGGAGCGGCAATTGGGCCTTCAACACTCGAAAGTCGCTCAAAAGACCCAGAGCCTTGCCGAGAATGTGACGGCATGCCCATGGGGAAAGCGGAGGGCATCGGTGCCGAGAATCCAGGGGGTGCAGGAAATCCTGGCGGTCCTTCCATTGGAAATCCTCGGCCCATGGGTAGCGCACCTGGAGTATGCATGCCTGGTGGCGGGAATCCGCGAAAGCCTTGTGGAGTGGGTTGCGGGAAGAAGGGCATGTTGGGGCGGGGTCCCATCATGCCAGGTATCATCGACCCTGGATTTCCGAATCCGTTCAGACCTGGAGGCATGTTGGCCATGCCCAAACCCGGTGGTCCTGGCATTCCCGGTGGCGGACCCATGGGGGGCATTGGAGATGTCGGCTGGCCATGTGGCGTGGACATTGCTTGCTGTGGAATAGGTGGCTTTGTCAAAATGGACCGCGGTATTGACTGTCCATGTGACTGTGACGATGGCGAGGTTGACTTGCTCGTTGCCATGGTAGCATGAGGCGTCTTGGGTGAAGAACCATGAGAGTTTTGCTGCGAAGTTTGCCGTGGTCGATTCGGGGTAGGAGCTTTTGGGAGAGCCGGTGTGACATGGGGCGAGGGTGTTCCTGTAGACGAGTTTTGCTTGAGCAATTGAGGAGGTAGTGCGACGGCAGGCGCTTGTGATGCCTTTTTGGATGCAACAGCATTGTGAGCAGCTGCGACGGCGGCTTGATCCTCCTTGCGTGGGCGGTCCTTGTTGTCCGTCTTTGACTTGGCTTCACGTTCCTTGCGCTCCTTTTCCTCTTGGACCTTCTTCTCCTTTGCCTCCTTTTCCTTGGCCTCGCGTTCCTCGCGTTCCTTGCGCTTTGCTTCCTCTTTGGCCTTTTTCTCCAAAGCTTTTTGCTCGCGTGCTTTCCTCTCGGCCTCCTGCTGCCTCTCACGCTCTTCTTGCTGGCGCTTCAGTCGTTCAGCCTCCTTGCGTTGCTTCTCCTCCTCTTGCGCCTTGCGCTCGGCTTCCTTCTTCTTCCGCTGCTCTTCGCGCTTCTTGCGCTGTTCTTCCAGGCGCTTTTCCTCTGCTGCCTTTGCTTCTGCCTCCTTGGCCGCCTGCTCCGCCTCTTTGCGAGCCTTTTCCTCTGCCTTTTGTTGCCTTTGCTTGTCCTTTTTCTCCTTTCGCTTCTGGGCCTCTTTTGCCTTTTTTGCTTCTTTCGCATCCTTCCGTATGTCCTCTTCCGCTAACTCTTCGAGTAATCGTTGTTGGCGCTCCGCGGCCACTTTTTCTCGATATGCTTGAAGCACTCGCTGCTCAAACATCCGGGCTGCAAATATTTGAAACATTCGACGACCCTCCTCCATGCGCTGCTCCTCCGTCATGGTCCCCTGGGGCTGATTAGTTGCAAGTAGTGAGACTCGGGCACAAAATACGCACTTCCTCATCGTCCTCATCCTCGTCGTACTCGTCGTCGTCGTAGTCCTCATCGTCTTCCCCCTCGTCATCGTAGTCGTCGTCTTCTGGCGGGGGAGCACTGTGACTGTGGCCGGCGTAGGAACGATGCTGCATGTTTGGATGTGCCGAGAATTGTGCCTCTTCTTCGCGTTGCATTCTCCGCTCGGCCAGCTGCTCCATCATTTCAATGAACTTTTTCCCATCGTTCTTGAGCAAATCGTCAGCGACTGTAAGTATACCACCTAAAGGGATGAATCAGCATGCTCCCAGCAGGGGGGGTGGGGGGGGGGATTGTGGTTGGCGGTGTATTTAAATGCATACCTTTAACTTGCAAACTGCTGCCAAACTGGAGAAAGTCGGAGGGCTCTGGGGGCGGCAGCGACGGTTCGCCGGAGCTGTAATCGCCTTCGGAGGATATTTCGCTATCGTACTCGGAGTCTTCGTCGTCTTCTTCGCCCGAGTCGTATTCTTCCTCGTCATCGTCGTCGTAAGGACCGTGCGGTTGCGGGGGATTGAGCATGGGGCGCGGATGAGGAGCACTGGACGCATAGCGATGATTAGCCTCGGGCATGAAACTAGCGACGTCTTGCTGGTGGTGCGCGTACTGCTCGAGTTCCTCGTAGTATGCATCATATAAAACTTCCAGCTCCTCCTCGATGGCGGTGCGCTTGCGGCCGCACACGGTGCAACTGCACGAGTGCTTCTGCTGCTCCTTCATCTTGCGCAGGACGGCCTCTTTTTCAATCTTGACGAGCGACTTGCGCTCATCCTCGCCGAGGGACAGCCAGAAGTCGCGTATGCGCTCTCGCTCCTCGGCCGTGGACGTGTTCCATATACGGTCTTTTTTGGAGGCTGAGCGGTTCATCGAGTGCGAGTTTGGGGCGGGGCTCTGGCGTGTGGGGAGATGCTGCGAGTAGGCCAGCGGCGGGGGTGCAGAGGGCGCCTTCTTCTTGCGCCGCGACTTCTTTCCCGAACTGCCGCGCACGGGAGCGTGGCCGTAGGGCTGCTGGTAGTCGCCGTTGGCGCCGTATGTGTGTTCGTAGTCGTCGTCGGAGTAGTAGGCGCCCTCTTCGTACGGGGGTTCATCGAGCTCAGGATGGGCATATTGCTGTTGCTGCTGCTGCTGCTGCTGCTGCTGTTGTTGAAGTTGCTGCTGTTGCTGTTGCTGTTGTGGTTGCTGTTGCTGCTGGGCGGGGGTCAGGCCATTCCGGGCAGGCGCCGGTGCAGAGGCAGGCGGCTGAGGTTCCTGTGCAGCCTTCTTGGCCGCCTCCTTCTCGCGTCGCTTTTGCTTCTTGCGGTTGACGGGGGTTGGGGCGGGATCGTGGGTCGCAGTCGCAGTGCCGTTGGGCGGCATGGCAGCCGTAGCCGGACCTCTGGTGCCCTGTGCCATGGACTCGCAGGGCAATGGGCGGGATGGGAGCGGGGGTGCAGTGCAGTGCAGGTGGTGGAGCGGGAATGGGTCGGGGGTGTATGTACAAAAGTGCTCTCGTGGTGGTGGGAGTGGAGCAGCAGGAGGAGGGGCTGGCCGGGCTCTCGAGGGGGGCGGGCGGCGAGCAGAGAGGGCGGGTGCTATGGGCGGCGAGTAGAGGCACAGCGGGGGGGATGCTGGCGGGGGGGAGCGAGGCTCGCGGGCAGCGTAGTCGGGTGGTGAGCAGGGCTTGGTGTTTGCGGAGAGCGGCAGGGCGTCAGTTGTTGGAGGTGTCGCGGGCGGCAGGTGCCATGTCTTGGCGCGGGCCAGCCTTGCACTTGCCTGTGGCGGCCTTTGCCTTGAGCCCGTCCGGCCTGTGCGTGTCCAACGGCAGCGGAAGGCCAGGAGAGCGAGGGCAGGCGCGACCGGCGCTGGGCGGGCGCAGGCAGGCAGGCAGGCCAGGCAGGCCAGGCAGGCGGCGGCTGTGCACCAACCACATGGACTGCGCCTCAGCGCCCCCGTATCACTGCACGCTCAGCGCTGCTAGCATAGGTACCAGAGAGAGTCTCCAGCACACCTGAACCCACACCGACTCTCACCACCACCCATACCCGTACACGCACACGCACACAGACACGACCGACACACGCCCCGCCGCCGCCGCCGCCGCCGCCTCACCTAGCCCGCGCTCGTGCCTGCCTCCGCCGTGATCGCCAACGCCCATTATTAAAGGGTCCCGCCCGTCCCTCTGTGCTGTGTGCCTCATTGTGCCTCATCCGCCGCCCACGGAACCATTCCTCGCCCGGCCGTCGCTAGCTCCCCTGCCGCCGTCGCTGTCGCACGAGACTGACACTACCCGCTACCACAAACACCAACACCAACAACATCAACACCGCCATCCCATCACCACCACCTCCACCACCGCCGACGAGGACTACACCTCCCACCATCCTCACTCCCTCGCTTCTCCCTCTCTCTTGCGCTGCATCGCCCCCCCGCTCATTGGCTCGTCACCACGCCCGCCCGTCCGTCCATTCGCTGCCCGTCGCGCTCTCGCTCCCCCAACGCCCACGCCAACGCCCACGCCCATCCGCCTAGCCCGCGCCGCTGCTTGTTGACACACGCGCAATAGCGATACACACGTCGCTGCTTCTCCCTCGCTCAACCACGGCTACTTGACTGTATCCGTGCCCTCTGCTCACCCGTCTCCCTCACCCTCCACTCTCGACCCTCCGCGCGGCCTCACTCCCCTCCACTCCACACCCGCCATGGCCCAACAACAGCAAAACGGCGAGCCCGTCATGCGCAGGTGCGTACAATTCAACTTTTTTTTCTCTTACCCTTATTCTACACACCCCTGTCACTCTTCAGCTTCCCCCATCCTCGCATCCGTCTTGCTCTCATCGCTCGCCCTCGTCGCACCTCCCTTCTTCGTCACCTCCTTTCCCCGTCTCACTCACACCGTCCTCTACCACGACCCGCCCGACTGCTGCTCAAACTTTGACATGCGTCGATACCTTGGCTCGTTGCACCCCGGCTTTTGCGTCACACCTTGCATACGGCGCTCCCGGTCCGAGCATTCGCCCGCCTAAAAATAGCCCATGTCACTCCATCCCCATGTCCACTTTTTATCGACTCGCGCTCAATTCTTGCTGCTTTCGGCCCTCCTGCATCAGCATCACACCCTAGCACCACTCCGACACTGCATCCAAACCATGCACCTCTTGCGCACCCTGCTGATCCTCTCCCTCTAGGAAGCTAGTCATTATTGGCGACGGTGCCTGCGGCAAGACCAGTCTGCTGAGCGTCTTCACCTTGGGTTACTTTCCAACCGTATGTCCTCGTACCCGTTGCCACTGGCAACAACACCTTCCTCTTCAACTTAGCATGCTAATGCCGTCTCGTAGCGATATGTCCCAACAGTTTTTGAAAACTACGTCACCGACTGCAGAGTAGACGGCAAGTCCGTTCAGCTGGCCCTGTGGGATACGGCTGGCCAAGAAGATTACGAGCGTCTGCGCCCTCTTGCATACAGCAAAGCACACGTTATCCTCATTGGCTTCTCGGTCGACTCGCCCGACTCTCTCGACAATGTCAAGCACAAGTGGGCTGAAGAGGCCCGTGAACGCTGTCCCACGGTCCCCATTATCCTCGTCGGCCTGAAAAAGGATCTCCGCGACGACCCCTTGGCCCAGGAAGAGATGCGCAAAAAGTCGCTACGCTTCACAACCACCAAGCAGGGTAGTGACATGAAGGACATGATTGGCGCCCGCAAATACCTCGAGTGCAGCTCTCTAACCGGCGACGGCGTCGACGACGTCTTTGAAGCCGCTACCCGTGCCGCTCTTCTTTCTGTCGACAAGAAGGAAAATCCGGGATGCGGATGCGTCGTTTTATAATCAAAAACAAAAAGGAAAAAAAAAGCAGTCGAGCCTTCACTCGCTCGTTAACCACGTTTAACCAAGATTTTCTCTTCTTCTTCTTTGTCTCACAACTGACATAAAATGCATTGGGCGGAGTAAAAGCTTTTTTACATGGAGTACATGTCCCATTCTATGGACAGGTTCAATCGCCATAATTCCTCTTTTTTTTTTTCTATATTATCTATTTTTTCGTGGCCTTTTGACCCCCGTTTTAAATCCCCCCCATCTTGTTTTATTTTCTTGGGTTTCTTGCCTGGCGCCTTTTTCATTCCAAGTTCCATGTTTCCCGTTCTGAGCGAGTTTTCTGCTTGTATTGCTTGTTGGACTCTCTCTGTCTCTTTTTTTTTGGTAGTTGTGTTTTGGTAAAAGAGATGGCGAGAGAGCGAGAATGAGAGATTGAGAACGAGAGAGAAAGCATGAAGGTTTCTTACATCTACCTCTAATGTACGACAAGGTTTGATTGGTGTTTTTTTTTGGTAGGGAGTATTAGAGTCATGTGGTGCGTATGTGTGTACGTTTGTCTGTGTCCGTGAGAACTACCTTTATTATACATTTATATATATACGTATGTACGTTGTTCAAAGACAGAGGAGAAGACTTGAAAAAAGAGAACCGCCCCTCTCCCCCTTCCCTACTCCCTCTGAGTTTGAAAGTTTTAATGAAAAGAGCATGTTAGACACGTGAACAAGAGGAAGAGAAAGAAAAAATTGTTTGGGGAAAAAAAGAAAAGAAGGATGAGTAGTCGTAGTCGTAGTAGCTAGTTTTTATATTTATCAGACAGAGAGAAAAATCCATGTCTTTTCCTCGTATAATTATACATCCCAACCGGTGTGGTTCTTCTAATTCCTCGTCCAAGCACTATTCCACCCGTCCCTCGCCGGAAAATCCGTCTGCACCCTCGCATACTCGACCGGCACACTGCCCCAAACGCCCCTCTTCAGCATCGCACTGCGATACAACCTGCCGACCTCCCTGCCCTTGACGCCCAGCCTCCCCGCATCGGGACCCTGACCCCCCGCCTCCGCCTCGCTGACTCTATTCCCCTTATCGTCAAGTAAACGTAGATGCTCGCACGCAGCGCGCATGCTGTTGTATTGGCGCTCCAACTCGCGTTCTTCGGCGGCGCGCCGCTTGCGCAGGAAGAGCAGCCAGGCGCGGTGGATGGTCCAGTGGCGTAGGGAGCGGTTGCGCGAGAAGTGCAGGGGGCGCGGGGTTAGGGGGTGCGAGAGGTGGTAGCGGATGTTTGCTATACAGTTATGTTAGTAAATTCAATATGTATTGTGCTCCTCTCTTCTTTTAGAGGGCAAAGAGGGTTATGTGATGGGGATAGGAAGGAGAAAAACGTACTTATCCGCGGATCATTGCCTCCACCTTTTTTCGAGCGCTTTTGCAATCGCGATGTAGACGAGAATGGCGACGAGTATGTGCTTGGTTTCTTTTGGTGGAGGTGCGGGCGTGTGAGGGATTGCCAATTGCAGTATGGTCGCTGTATCGATGGCGCGGCCGAGCATCGGAACACTGGTCGGAAAGCGGAGAGATTCATTTTGGGTGGTTGTTGGTGGGAGGGGGGGACCACAATTGGGACCTTTGGAGGTGGGCTTGATGTTGCGCCGTCATGGTGTTGGGGAAATTCCCGACTTTCAAAGTGGCAGGGGTGCAACATCCTTGTCTGCCAAGCGGGGCTAGTGGGATTGCAGCTCTTGCGATGGTGGTGGTACAACATCGCGTCATGTTCTTGGTTGGATTCGAGGAAGTTGTTGCGTGACATTGTTTTATTTTTCATTCAAGGTATTGTTATGTGAATGCCAGGAATGACAAGAACTTTTGATTTACCCCGATCCATCATCAACATGCAAACATCCCGAGTATCTCTTTTCTCTACATAAACGCCCACCATAGACCTAACAAACCAAGTCCATCTACACTTTCCGCCTAACCAACCCCCTAAAGAAATCAAAACTGTTACTATCACTCTGCAACGTAACCACCTTGCCCGTCGGCCTGTCCTCATACCCCAGCTCCTCCGCAAGCAGCAACCCCCAATCCCGCGTAATGCCCTTAATCCTCGCCTTAACCCCACCTTCACTCTCCAACGTGACAATCTGATTCATATGCAGCCAGCAGTCATAGTACTCCCCTTCCATCTCGCGATTAAACCCAGAGTGGCAAAAGGACGCGTACAGTGTCTCAAAATGCGCAAGGATGGATGCAAGGAGTTTTTCGTGCGTCAGGGGTTTCAGCGGCGGTGAGAGGCTCGATGCGAGCATGTTGAGGGAGGTGGTGGGGAGTGCGTTGGAGAGATTCAATCCGATGCCTGTTACGACGTCGTATGAGGAGCCCGAGTAGCTGCTGTTTACTAGGATGCCACCGATCTTGACGACGGGGTTGTTGGCAGAGCCTGGGAGTTGGGCGTAGATGTCGTTGGGCCATTTGAGCTTCACGGGCATCTTTTCGTATCCGGGTGCGTAACCCTTTATGCCTTGCACAATGGCAAGTGCGGCAAGATACTGGATGAAGATGACTGGTGCGCTTTGGCTGAGTGAGAAGGAGTGGTGTAGGACGGTGGAGAACATTAGGGCTCCTCTGGGCGCAACCCATACGTTGCTGCCTCGACCACGCCCGGCGATCTGCGTTGTTGCAGTCATGGTGAAGCCGTTGGGGAGGCTCCGCAGTAGTGACGGATTCTTTTCGAGAAGGGTGTTTGTAGAAGTGACAACCTCGCCGTAGATGAGATGCTTTCCAAATGACGCAGCTGGGTTGCGCAGCTTATTGTGGTAATGGTGAAGATTAGCATAGTATGCTTCATGATGAAATGGTGTATCCTTTGTCGATGGAAGCGCCTTCTCATGCGGAATCATGACCTTGACAATCTTCTCATACTCGACAATCTGATCCGGATCGGCACTTGCAGTGTATTCAATGCAATCCTGAATCTCTTCCTCATCCGTCTTGGGCTTTTTCTTCTTGCTTTCCTCTCCGACATCCTTATCTGCATGCTCCTTTCCGCCGTCTGTCACAGCAGCCAGTATAGGCAGTTTCTCTGATACTGCGCTCACTGCTCTCTTCAGTTCTCTCACGCTCCAAGCAGTTCCTTCTTTCTCTATGCGGAACACATCATTGCCTCCCTTGATGTAATCATCGCCATCAACTACAGTGATGATTTCAGCCCAGCTGGCAACAAGTGCCGAGACGTCTGCTAGGTTATGAGCAGTGAGATGCAGGCGGGAGAGGGACGGTACCGCTTGTTCCTTCTCATTAGCGCGCAAGCCAAGTTTCTCAAGGATCAAACGCATAAAATCAACTCTCGTGGCATCTGTGGCAGCGATGTCGTCAATCAGTCCTTTGTAGTTTGGCAAGCTTGGTACGATGCTGAGGTTCTGTGGTGCGAATCTGTACAGAGTTAGACAGCAAGTACTGTACGAACAGCAGTAAACATACTCAGGATGTGGACCAGTAACGATAGCATGACCGTCACCAACTTTTCGATACACAACCGCAGCCTTGCTGTCCCCAGAATCGACATGCAAGTCTTCAGTGTAGCTGGCAAGAATCTGTACACCCCGGCTCTCCAGCTTTTTCGCATCAACAAACACACCTCCACCATTGTAATAGCTCTTGAAAGTATCCGCAACACCTTCGGTTGCGCTATCAAAAGCCTCCTTATGGATCTTGATGTCGGCCGCCTTAGCACCAGCCTCACTAGCATACTTGAACCCTGCAAATGCCAGTCCACGACACGTGCCCGGGAAGAAAGCGAGCTCGCGGTCCCCTTCTACAGCCATATTGGGGTCGTCGAGTTCAAATTCGCATTTCGCGCTTCCATAGTACCCGCCTGCGCAGAAGCCGAGGTAGGAACCACCTGCATTAACATAGCGACTGATGCGGCGGTTTCCCTCGCCATTGAGCGTACGGCAGTATGCCATATCGGCACCTCCAGGGAATACAAGAAGTGCGCAAGTGCTGAACCATGGCTCTTTGATGATCACGTCTCCCGTGACAGGTATGACGGCATACGAAGGAGACAATAATCGCCGTAAAGTGTATATACAATTACGAACAGACTCGGTGGTACTTCCATGGCCTACGATGCATCAGTTTCCTTTCCCGATCTCTTCCAAGTCAGCATACCCGAGTAGACCAGGACATTCATCTTCTTGGAGGCCATGTTGCTTGATACAGTATGGTGACGTTCACCAGTGCGGACCGAGTTTGTCCGTGCGCCTTCAGGGTACGTACGTCGGCGCGAGTCACTCGACCTCAACACCACCAATTCCGAATCCCAAGCTCTTCAAGATGTCAAACGATGACAAGGCACGTGCCGCTGCTGCGCAGTTGATGATTGATGACGAACCCGATGACTGGTGGGTGGCGATTTCGGTGTTGCCAGTAGCAAAGCTAATGGCGATGGCAGGGACAAGCGTATTTTCAGCACAGGCTGTGCAGGTATGCTGGGTGGAGTGGGGTTGGAAAGAAATCTCAATTGACCTCTATGCAGATGAGAATGCCAAATTGACCGACTGTTACTATGACAAGAAGGACTGGCGAGGGTGCAAGCAAGAGGTAGGTTGAGTGCTACCCTTAGCCCGGAAGCCGAGACGGAGCCGAACAGTCACAACACCAGAACGCAGCTAACACAACATGTCTAGATGGAGATATTTCGACAGTGTTGGCAGCGACATGGGAATAACAAGCGAACTGCGACTAAAGATGCTTAACAGCCTGGTGCTTTAAACCCACTGTACTAGTACATGTAAAAAATCAAACCAAAAAAGCAATTATATCACCACTGTGCTGACCTGATGTTGTATGAGACTACCTCCAAAGCTTTGCTAGACTTCTGTAGTTTTTTATACCTAGTCGATGATAACCCTTCATTAATATGCCTCTGCATCACCCATTGTTCCACATACGTGGTTTACACTGTGCACAAACCCCAGCGAAATTTCCTTCTTCACCACTATCGGCCTTCCCCTTCGCCCTGATCCTTCTTCCAGCATTATAACTCTCATAATCCATAACGAACAACAGCCGTTCGAGGTCGAGAAAAGTGTCAAAATACATTACTTCACTTTCGCTCGTAGATCGGAGGAACAACAGTCGGGTGGTAAGGTGACTTGGCCGTGTCTGCTTTCTGCTTGTCAAAGCTCCACACGCCGTTTGTCTGGTTGTCATTAACGCTCTCGCCAATCTTCTTGGCCAGTTGCTCAAACAATGGGTATTCCGTTGCACGAGTGAAGAACTTGCGCTCCCACTCGCGACCTTCGTCCTTCTCTTGCTGTCTCATCTCTCGCTGGCGAGTCTCAATAATGGTCTTTTCAGCCGAAGTCAATTCCATGTTGCCTGAGTTGATGGCATCTGAGACTTTCTTCCACGCCCTTCGGGTCTCAAAGTCATCCTGGTCCTCAATTTCGGCGACAGTCAGGGGTGTCGTCTTGGTGGTCTTGTGGTCAAACGTGTCAACGACAGTCTTGGTCTTTGCATCTTTGATCTGGAATGTGTCGTTCCATTGTCCCTCTGCCTTGTAAATGACATCCTTTTCCTTTCCCTCGGGATATAGAATTGCAGAGAAAGTGTTCTTCTTTCCTGATACCCAGCCCTTTCCGCTGTAATCGATTCGCGCGGTGTATCCGGTTGAAGATTGGATGTAGGTGCTGCTGTTCAACTCCACATATGGCGAGCCGGTAATAAGGCCTTCAATGTGAAGGGGAGGGAGAGTAATGAGATAGCTCTCGTTGAAGCCATCCAGATGAAGCATAGCATGGCCAATTTGCTATTGTCCATTAATATTGAATGATGTAAGAACACAGGTACCCGACTTACCTTGACATTGATGGTGGTCTTGAACGATGCCTTCTGCGCATTGTAACCCTCTAGCCGGACCCCATGTTTGTCGTTCCAGATGGCATAGGCAGTAACTGGTGGGTGATGGCTGGACGTATTGTGTTAGTAAGCCCACTGACAGACATCGGACCTACCCAATGGTATCGTCCCACTAATCTCAAGCCAATGGAGATGTATACGTACCTGACTTGCTCACTCACGAGCTGCGTGGTACCAGCCTCATCTTCCCATTTACCCAAGAATAGCTCTCCCAAGAACGGGTTAAGGGGCTTCTTCTCGCTACCCAACTTCTCAGACCGGCTAGCATACTGTTGTTTCAATGTGCTTAGGAACCACTTCAACACCAGCATAGCCCGTTTAGCAGGGTCTTGCTCGGCGGCGGGTGCGACGAACAGAGACGGGTGCTCGGTCCAGTAGGACGAAAACTCGGTGAGTGATTTCGTAGAGAGGATAAAGGCGGGCGCGGTCATAGTCGAGAGATCGCCATTGAAAGAGGCGATGGACTATTGTCAAATGTTAGCTAGTCGGATCTGAGGCAAAGAAGATATTTTTTGGCAGTTTTATCTGCCCTTCCCACATCAGAGACTGGGGAGATTTCTCGATCCAAGCATCAGAGCGTGCTCGCTATGGTCTCGTGCCGTACCTTGAGGAAGCTTGACCACGAGCTCTTTGCCTGAGGGGGCACAGCTGCGCCTTCTTTCTCGGCCATGATTGCGACTTGAGGGTGATTTGGCGTGTGTTGGTGTCCTTGTAGGGTGTTGGGGGTGAGGAAGCCTTTTACGGGGTAGCGCGCGTGGGTAGAGATGCGTGAAAAGCGGGGGATGCGACAAGTTAGCGGTGGGAAGGCCCAGTGCTTGTGTTATGGAGACGGCGCGTTTAGTTTCGGATGACGTCTCCAGGCTAATTAGCGGGACGCGCAACATCAAGTCCGCCATGATGATCTCACCCGCCACGCTCCCAGATAGGAGTATTGCCACCAGGTTGTAGGGCTCTTGTTCCCCAGAAGTATCAATAATGCAAATTTGGCTGGTCACACGGCGCACCTTGACACCCTCGGCAATAAGCACCAGTCACCGCAATCTTGGCAGGATGCAAACACTACGTTGTTACTTTTACAATTTACTATCATGCTAAAGTCGTGCGATCGTGGCCTACTCGTCTCATCATGCTCATTACTCTACACACACATATATTCCAGCAACACGCTTATGTCTTGACATCGGGCTCGGTGCGGCCAATGTACTCCTGGAGCTTCAGGAGATCAGTCGCAAGCTTGACGTTGTCCTTGAGGAAGTCTTGGGCATCCATGTCGTATGTAGACTCGTCGCTAGTGTGCTTCTCGATGTACAGACGGATGGTGGCGCCGCTGCTTCCTGTACCTGACAGACGCACAACAATGCGGCTGCCGTCATCGAACTTGACGTAGATACCTTGGTTCTTGCTGACGCTACCGTCAAGGTCTGTGTACGAGAAGTCGTCTGCCTCAGTGACCTTGCGGCCAGCGATGGTTGAACCAACAAACTCGTCCTTCTTGGTAGTGATGAGTTCCTTCATGTGGCTCGTGACCTTGTTGGCACCCTCGGTCTCGCAGCCCTCGTAGTCATATCGGGTGAAGAAGGTACGTCCGTAAGTCTTCCAGAAGTCCTTCTGAACTGAAGCAATGCTGGGTGTGGTACCACTCTTCTGTCCGACGCCAGCCAGGATGTTCAACCAGGCGACAACAGCCCACAGACCGTCCTTCTCACGGATGTGGTTGCTACCGGTTCCGAAACTCTCCTCACCGCAAATGTTCATCTTGTTGGAGTCAAAAAGACCACAGAAGAACTTCCAGCCAGTGGGCACCTCGTAGCACTCGACGCCCTTGGCTTTAGCGACAAGGTCAATCGCACCAGATGTGGGCATACTACGGGCAAGACCGTAGATACCCTGCTTCTTGAAGTATGGAATGAGCTCTGCGTGGTGGGCAATGATAGCCAGACTGTCACCAGGGGAGACAAATGACTTGGCGCCGTAGATCATGTTTCGGTCACCGTCACCGTCACTGGCAGCACCAAAGTGAATTCCATTCTTGTCAACGGCATCGACCAGCGACTTGGCGTAGACGAGGTTAGGGTCGGGGTGGTGACCACCAAAGTCTGGCTTGGGGACGCAGTTCTGTGTGCTGTTGGGGATACCGAGCTCCTTCTCGAAGATGTCGACTCCATAGGAGCCAGTAACACCGCTCAGACCGTCAAAGAGGACCTTGAAGTCAGGGTGCTGCTTGAGGAAAGACTTGATGAGATCGAAGTCGAAGATGTCCTTGAGCATCTTGAGGTAGTCCTCAGTGGAGTGGACAATCTCAACCTCGAGCTCTCCATACTTTTGTGTGCCGATGGTGCTGAGGTCGATATCAGGAATGTCGGCGATCTTGTATGAGGTGAGCGTCTTGGAGGTTTCGTAGATCTTGTTGGTGACGCTCTCGGGGGCTGGAGCACCGTTGGCCAAGTTGTACTTGATGCCAAAGTCCTCCTCGGGGCCTGAGAGGTGTTAGGTTCTGGAGCGAAACTACATGAGACGGGAGGGGCAATCACTTACCACCGGGGTTGTGGCTGGCAGTCAGCAGGATACCACCCGTCGCCTTGCGGATGCGGATGAGATGACTGGCAGCGGGTGTGCTCATGATGCCATTCTGGCCGATCAAGAGCTTCTTGACGCCATAGGCAGCACCAATCTTAGCAATGGCCTGAGTGACCTCAGGGTTCCAGTAACGACCATCACCACCAACGACGAGGAACGAGCCCTCGACGCCTTCGGGAATAGAAAGGAGGATACTGGTAACGAAGGCCTCTGAGTAGTGCTCCTGCTGGAAGACCTTGACCTTCTTGCGGAGACCAGAACTATAGCGTCGTGGTTAGCTGCTTGCCATGCACTATGGAGCTCTCTTTGTGGGGTGAGCTAAGCTTGGAGTTGCAACTTACGTTCCGGGCTTCTGGTCCTGGAAAGGCTTCAATTCGACAGTTCGGACGCTCATGATGGATGTACGAGTGTTTGCTTGAAACAATGCAACGAAAGATCAAAGCAATTGAGGAGAGTGTTGGGGCGTGGCAGCAGCGGGCAACTTTTAGGCTGGGGAGAGGGGCAGCTCCTGCTTCCCCCCCACCTCGCGGGATGACGCCGGAGCTAGCTCATCCTAGAGAAAGACAACGCCACGCTCGACTATCTTCACCAGATTTTCTCTTGTCCATTCCCAACAGCCGCTGCCCACACGCGCTAGAGCTGCATTCAAGGTCGGGACGCCTGTTGTGTGCCTCGACAAGCTCTTTTGCCTCCCGGGCTGAGGCCAGAAAAAAAAGGTCTGATTGCAGAGCCCTCAACACCTACCTGCATCACCCGATTCTCCACCCTGTCGAAACCGGGTTCTGCACAGCCGCGCAGTTGCCCCAGACAACATGGGCATTCAGGGACTCGCTAGACGTCTAGAGCCATACGCCACGCGCTTTTCCTCCGACCAGCTCGACGGCTATTCTGCCGTGGTCGATGGGCCCGCACTCGCCTATCATGCTCATAAACTGGCTCTCGCAGCTACGGCTAGCGCCTCGCGAATGCCCTCCTATTCAGACATCGTCTCCCAGGCTCTTGGCTGGTTAAATGCTCTGGAAGCCAACAACATCAAGGTGTGAGTGAACCGTCGTTGCTTTTCATCGCCTTGCCGGTGTGCACACCAAAATCGACATTCCACCCCATGGAACTTCGCTGCAAAACCAATAAGGTGCGCACAAATGTCGCCTCATTCACCGCTCTTCGCACAGGGGTTTGGTCGGCATTCCAACATTTGCATTGTCAAATGTCCGCCAGGCCAGCGGTGTACCCTCGGGTGCAACGGATCTCCACATCTTTTGTGCTGGAACTTATGCCAATGATTGACCCACGACTTCCATCGCTGATTGCGCTTCGCCAGGGTCGCCATCTTCTTCGACGGAGCCCTGCCTCCATCAAAGCGGACTGAGAGGCTGTCAAGGACCGAACAAAACAATAGGCGTCTGCAGCAGCTCCGTGCAAATTATTCGACAACTGCATGCCCAATCCCCACGTATCTAGGTTCGATATCTTATGCCTTCCTTGCTCCAGCGTTGCAAGAAGCGTTACAAAAGTCACCCTTTGCCCCGAGAACGCATATTGTACCTGGAGAAGCAGACGATTGGTGTGCATTACATGCTAAAGAGAATGCCAAATCCATCATTTTCACCAGCGATACAGATCTCGTCCTTTACGATTATTGCGTAGACACGCTGATAGTATTTCTACATGATGCTGACGTAGCTGCCGGCATCAAAGCATATTGGCCCGATGAGATTCAAAAGAAGCTGCAGTTGAAAAGCCTGTTACCGTTTGCCTTTGCTCTTCTGCAAGGCCCTCAGGATACCGCCAACGATCTGGTCCGCAATGCCAAGAGCGTGGATAAAGACTCTATACCGTACCTACACTTTACCAAAAGGTATATCGCCGAAGTTATGCCCCCGCTATACAAATCCGACTCAAACCGTACCTTTTCCAGTCTGCCTGATCTGGACGTGCGGGTGTCAGAGTTCGTGCACCAAGCTCTGGAACATTCTGACAGCCCATTTGTTTACATGCCTCTACTGATGGAAGACCCAAGCCAAGCATCTGCGTGGAATATGGGCTGCGATGTCCGCGCAACGGCTTACTCGTTACTAGCATCGGAAAGAATGGTTGTCCACGAATATAGGCGAAAAGCGCAGGTCGTCACTGTACAAGAGGTTGCTACATACTCTATAAAAGACCTGCCAACTCCAATCACAGACCTCGAGCGACAGATTCGCACCCTGATGGACTGGGCTATTCCTAGAAAGCTTCAACCCACGCTAATTTGGCCACTCTTCGCGCTCAGCCTAGTACTCGCGGAGTTAAACAGCGCTCCTGCAATTCCTCTGGTACTTCGGGTGATCAACGGCGACTTTGACAATACCTGGGCTTTCGTACAGCTGATGGCTCGTCTACAGTCTGCATTGTACTCACTGCGCATGTTCAGTCAAATCGTGAGCGTATGGCTTGTAGTCAAACCAAAAGCAGATCAAAGGTTACGTGATTCGCTACTCAGCTTGGATCAACGTATGCGCACTCTTCCGTCGATACCTGAAGGATTTGGAGTACCGGGACAGTCAAAGCGAGTATTAGCAAACCATGATGAGCTGCGGGTTTTGGTTGAAGAGATCTATGTCTCCGCTGGCGTTGAGGTACCCACTGAGAACGTTTCGAACAAGAAGAAGAAGCGCCAGTTGAGAGAAGCGGATAGAAAAAAGAGAAAGGCTGAACAGAGACAACAATCCAAACAAGACATCACCAACGCATACGCCGTGCTTAGTAGTGATCAAAGCTAGAGCTAGGTGAAGATAGAAAAGATGATAAGAATATACAACTTTTCTCGTGTGCATCATACATAATCTGTTATCAAGTAGGATTGGAATTTGTATTAGGTATTAGCATTCTGACTATTCGTACAAATGGCCGCTTATGGCATTCACTTTCCCCTCTATCATACATGAAGATCCATCACCGCTCCGCCACATTCAACGGGCCGCATGCACGACGGCGATGGTACGGATCCGATGCCAGGATCAGTGTTGTCGAGCGATTACGCCAACATCCCTGATCCTGTTTCCGACCAGTGACTGAGTCATCCTTGAAGTAATTATACTAAACGTACTTTCCCGACAGCGTCCAGAAGCGCGATTTCTGTAGTTCATCAACGCACCGTAATCGGGGTGGCAAAGGAAAGAAGACAAGTTTAGCCCATCCCTGGAAATAGACCAGGCGGGCACAGATCCGCTCATAATGGATGCAGTTTGCACACGTTGTCTTACTGCCCATGGCATCCTCATTGGGGAATTCTTCTTCTTTCTCATTAAGAGCCCGACCGACGCACCATCCCTTTCTGATGTAGTGTTGTGGATTCGTTAACATATCTTTCCATACATCTATGTGGCCTGGTGTAGAAAGATATTCAATATCGAAGTCGTCGGCGATAAGGTTGGCGATAACGTCCTTGTCATCATCAAGAGCTAGCTTGAAGTAGCGCTTCTTGTCGGGATCCCAGTACACAACTCAGGTAAATTTTACCGGCTTTCCGCCTATCTGTTCGTGGTTCCAAGTGCGAAGTGAAGGCGCTGTGTTTTCTGTTGCTACCAAGCGGTTGTTAGCTGTGATAGCGGGATATCCGAGCCTAGATCATGTACCATCTTCATGTTTTACACACTTTGTAGCTGCAGTCTCTTCGATGGTGGAAGGGAATCGCTCGCTCGTGGGTCGCTTTCGCGTCGGCAGAGGACTGTTATCTTTTCTCGTCTCTTCGGAGACGTTCGAGACAAGGCCAGTGTTGGCAGCCGTCTGTGTACCTTCTTTTGGTTCTCTATTAGCAAATGTTCTGCCTTTCAGTGCAAAGTCTTCCTTTACCTGATATATACTTGGCCTGGATCTCTCCATCGCTTGTTGCAGCAGCAGTGTCATCATTCGTAGCAAGGATGGTGTCGTCTCTTGCAATGGCATCTAGAATGTGACATGCAATGTTTTCTAGACAAAATCGTGGCAGTTTCCGCCTGGTCATTTGCGCGACAAAATCAGCCAGTTCTTTATCGGGAAAATTATCCAGAAGCAGTCCGCGAGTACTTGAGAAATTGCCGTTGCCAGAGAGAAGGAGTAGGGCTTTGAGGTACGGGTCGGCTGTTGCAGACATTATGAGTGATAGGTATGAGGTAAGCCAGAAGATAGGTAACGAGAAGTGGCCTGAGTACCTGAGAAGTGATATTTATCCTTGTGAATCAGAATAATAGAGCTTTAAGTGCGTTCGTGTTACATAAGCAGAGAGCAAACAGGTGAATCCTTGGCGGTGAAAGCATTCATTTCGCCACCCGAAGTTCGTAAACTGGATGAATCAGGGTGGGGACGGTTGCTATGCAAAACATGGACGAGTAAAGTTCAAATAGAAGTGTTACGTGAAGTTGACTCTGTGGTCTAGTCTCGAGGCAGCTACTGATACCAGGTAGGTGGTAAGACACTGTACTCCTTTGGGTGAGTACCATAACAAGTTCAACGTTTGAGTGTGTTGTTTGAAGGAAAGAGCCATCCTGCTAGCAGTCTTGATGAGATCAAACTATCTCTCTCATAAACACAATTCATGTTGGTATGCAGGCAAAAATGGTGACATGCTGTAAACTTGGAAAGGTCCGAGGATCTCACAAGCAAAAGCAAAAATCTCGACGGGTAAATGAAAGACACAAAGGCACAAAGCTCGAAGAATGAAAATCCTCCTAATTAATACTAAGACCACCATACTGACCTACTTGTCTCAATACTCTGTATTCACATCACCTGCACCGAATCCTTAATAGCCGCGACCTTCAGCATCATAGGCCTTGTAAGGAGAACCGTTGATAACAACATCGCCAGTGATCCTATCAACATCATACCAACCATTCTGAGCTTGCTTCTTGCAGTTCTCCCACCAATCAGCACCATTCGAACCCTCGCTAGTATAGGCGATACACTTTAAACATGTTAGCTACATTCATTTCGAACCAACGGAGAACAATCCTACTCTGCCGCGTCCAATGCTGTATTTGGCCTACATCTCATTAACACTAGTTATTGCATACTTTGGAAAGAAGTTAGGCCATGCTGCTACACACCACTGAGGAAGCGTAATTGTTGTTGCAGGCTTGTGCAGTAAGCTGCCAGTCGTAGTGGAGATTATGATTCGTATCAAGCAGCTGGCCATCCTTGTATATATGTTCGACATAACAGTCAAGCTGCATCCAGTTGCAGGAAGGAATTTCGGCCTGCACAGACGGCAGGAGGGCTAGGACAGCTGCGAAGAAGGTGGTAGTGAAATGCATGGTGATTGATGTTTGTAGAAGCTTGCTGAAGCGAGCAAAGATGTTAGTGGTGAGAGAGATGGTGGTGGTGAGTTGATGAAGGTTCTGACTGGGAATCATGAGCCAGCTTTATATGGTTGACTTTGATCGATCAATTACATAACAGACGCCAATATCTACCGGATCCTACATCAAGCCTCTCTATAATGTTACCCTATTTCGGCGGACTCAAGACCACAGACGCTCTGTTGGCCAAAACGACCCCAGTATGTTTCTCAAAGTCCATAGATTTCGGCAGACATCCTGAGTGGCTGTAAGATTATAGCACAACATTCTGGATCAACAACTCGTATAATGCTTTCACAGGCCAAGAAAATGAAGATTAAGTCATGATGTGTTTCCGATGCTGCAGTAAGATAGCTTTTGGATAACCCCAACCTTACCAGTCGTACGATCACGTACGACAATGAATGGGTTCTGATGAAGAGTTTTTCGCTCGAATTATCCACCATGAATTATAATGGTGCACTTAAATGTGCGATAATACTCCCATTACATAGAGGAGGTCTTAGATTCCGAGCAGGAAGACATTACAGTGCAAAACGCAGTTGGGTGTGTTTGGCATAACACCGCCTTCATTGTCTATCTTAGTGCGCATATGGTAGATAATTCCCTACTTACAGGCCATTGTATTACGTCAGAAACATCCTTTTAGTAGGCAAGGAGATGCTTGTATGGTCCTCAAAGAAATACAGAGGCTGTGCTACCATCATTGGAGAGAACACCAATATACCATAAGTAAACTTTGGCTATAAGGTCGGACCGAGTGTTTCAAAATTATTTTCTTCACATATTAAGTCTACTCTTCTCCTTAATAGGCAATTTTCATGCGCATCAGGTAAGGTCGGAATTCGGCGTTTATAGTGGTCTGCACTACACAAGGACTGAACTTGGTAAGCACTACTACAGCAATTTTACTAATGATGGCGCCACTTATATAGCAACAGAAAAAGGCTTCTTAAAGTTTCTCAGCAACAAAAATCCACTCTAAATAAGACGTTGCTACATTTGGTCGTGATCTACAGATAATTTTAGTGCCTACAGTATGCATTGACGCGCATTTCAGAGCTTCTGATTGTCAAATCGAGCCATGGAAACTGAAGAAAAATAAGTGCCGAAGAAGGCACGATGCAAATTCGATGCTCACCCAGCTGCTTACGATCAGCCTCATTCTGCACTGGTAATCAAAGCCCCGTTTCTTGTCTACTGCGCTATAACAATCTATCAGGTTCAGTATATAAGTACCTAACCACCCTGATCTATTATATTTGCTATAAGAATCTCGACAGAATCAATATCCATCGTTTTGACTCGTTGTCAAAGTCATTATGCATTTTCTTCATCGTATTCTGGTCTTGCTTTCCAGCCTGGCACTCCTCGTCCAATGTGTACCAATTGAGGATGCGTTTCCTATGCCTATCAAGGACCTTAGAGTCACGTCAATCAGGATTTACATGCTTTTCCGGCCTTTTCCGCGGACGCACCCTTGAGGCTGGCCTTCCACCAGTCTACATCAACATCACCCCTAACCTGAACGTCTACCGCAATGTTGACGAGATCCCTTGGACCAACGGAGGCAACGTTCGAAACCATAGGTGGTGATGGAGGGCAGGAATTGTTGGTGGATACCCTACTGTTCAGGTCCAAGTGTACGGTTACGTTGGTGCTCATGTGGAGTTGCGTGCAACAGCTCCCCGATCCGATAATCCCAGGCGTCCAGCGATTGAATTGAAGCCAAATGAAAATGTCAACGGCGGTCAGGGCAATGGCTGGGGAGAAGCTGTATGTCTCAGCGTGATGAATATCCCACGACCTGATATGACTTACACTCTCTTTGTCCAACTTGGTATGTAAATTGCGAAACACCCTAGTCAAATCTTCTGACAAAGTTTAGGAAATATGTACAGATGATTCCAAATATGGATGGGTCTCTTCTTCCACAATATCACTACGCACTGGAAGAAAGAGGCATGACAAGGAAAATTATCTGTATAAAGTGATTCGGATGATACACAACTTAGTCAGGCATAGTGCTTTCAATTCTCTGCTTCTATAAAGCCATTATTTCATCAATCATATGTTGGATTATCAACATGACCATCTGACTGCATGACTCTCACCAACCCAAGTTTGGCTGTGCAACAAAATCATACACAAACACCTGCTCTAGCAATGGATCCGTTTCCTCCTGTATTATGCATCAGCTTCATCGAACGTCTGGATTTAAATAGGGAAAACATTGTAGACCAAGAAGACTTACCTTCAACCTGTCATGTCCAGGATCAAGATCAAACTTTTGTCTCGCAGCCTCGTCCTAGCACTCATCAATTTTCTCTTTTTTCCCGCAACCATCCATGCTCGCCGACTCTTTTCCTCTCCGATCCAATACACCACACACGAAACGAAGTAGAAATGACTTACCTTGAAAACAACCACAAACCCTGTATCCCAGACACTCTCCCTCTTCACATTGGTCAAGTTGAGTGGTGTGTTCAACGGCCTCCCTCCCTTGGGTTCTTCGAGCAGCAACTCAGGATGCTCAGCATAGAGCGCCAGAAAAGCTGCGGTGCGATCACCCTTCTGCGCCGGTGTTACTTCGTCGCGGAACCTAAATGTCGCGATACGCGTTACGGGCGATGAATCAGTCTCACACTGGGTCGCCATGGCTGCGGATATTAAGAGTGAGGGTAGAAGGAGGAGGCGGAAGGAGGGAACGATGAAACGCATTTGAAAGGTGAGGTACCAGATAGAGAGAGGGAAGTCGTGGCCTCGTGTGATATCTTATGCATGCCTATGCATGAAGCAGAGTGGTGTGATTGGGAGATGTGTGTTCACTTGCATGCATAGCAATGCGGCAGCGGCCAAGCGGGCGGAGAGCCGAGACGACACTACTTTCACGCGACACGCAAAGAAAACTGATGTTGGCGAAGATCAATTTCATGACTCCGATTCTAAAAATGCAGCGGCAAATATTCTCTATATTTCCAAATCACCGTTGTTTCACGATATACCACCAATGGTTTTTGTAGGTAACCTCGTTCGGCTTGTCCCCACACACTCCGAGCGAAGGAGACATGCCCTTCCACTTATTTACTTCAGCTTCCTTCACAAATTCCGCCCCTAGAATATTCCAGGCTCGCATTTCTCCCTCAATTTCAAAGAATCTAGCCGCAGTAAAGAGTGTTGGGTGCGGGGCATGCGCAAGATACCTGATGGTTGGGATCCAGCTCGCTTGTTCGTCTACCGAAAATCCATAGTGAAATGCTGCTGCTAGGTCTGGCGTCTTGTAGAGGTTGGTATTGACGTATTCGTGATATGGACCTTTCCAGGTGGTAATGGAAATCGATTGTCTCGCTTTGGTACACATGGTGCAGCACTGAAGTTTGGGTGGCGTCTGGATTATTACATTCAGACCCACGAATGATGACTGGAGTACTTTCAGCGACGGCAAAAGGTGCAATAGCTCCTCAAATGCAAGAAGGGAGGCCAACTCCTTTTTAGCGGCACCTATAATGTGAAGGTTGATCGAACGCCGAGTGCCGATATCGGGTATCGCCGCCTCCAAGGCAGCGATTAAGGTGAGTTGAAGAGTTGTCGTATTGATACCGTATCTCATACGTTCGACGAATACTCGTTCTCTGGGTTCGTTTGCCTGGTATTTCAAATCTCGGTTCATTTTGGAACTGAGGCCACCCTTATCTGAGAGCTTCGTGTAGTAGTCATACTAGTCCGTTGCAGAAGAGAGAGGACAATGTTGCTTTCTGGGAAATCGAGAGAAAGCAATGGCCGAGCTTTTTCCTGTTTGTCGGTAGATATCTACCGAAATCTTCTCATCAGCTGCAACATCTTGCAAGGTCGCACACTCTGCGGATGGATGTGTTTGTTGGGAAGAGGTGCAGAATGAGGTAAGATGGCAGTATCGGCAGGTGTTCAACTTCGCACCATCTTCAAGTTGAGACTCTCTTCTGTAACATTGATAGCGATATGGTTCGTAGCTAACTACAGGTGTTAGCTTAATGATGAATACAAAACGGTCATAGTCTGTTGGCAATCGATTCTCAGACATACCCAACCAATGTTCCAACTTCACACGGATCCAGAGTACCGAATTTTAATAAACCTAGCTCTTATAACATGCCTCAGAATCTACTCATTCGTCTCGCCAAGTGAGCTAAACGACATACCTGCTCACGATAGTACTCATTCCAATGCCTGCCAGCTGAGGGTACATATCCTTTTTGCTTGTTCAAAGCATCAAGTATCTTGCAGACTTGCTTGTGATTTCCGTTCCAGTCTTGCTTTTGGCACTTTAATGAGCAGTATGAGACTCTTTTGCAAGCGTTCCATCGCTTGAGATTGGACGATATGTCCCAGCAGTGATAGCATAGCGCTTGTTTCAATGCTAATGTTGGGGTTCGGCGCCAATATGATTCCGAATCTGGGTTAGGATCTTGGGAAGCCATTCTTGGGTTGCGGTCAAGATGTTCAATCTTATGACACGTCCGCAGAAACGACCCGCCTCTTGTGTAACTGAGATAGCCGGATAAAAGGTGCTCCGACCACAACAGCACAACTCCTCCATAACGCCAACACCATGCACTACTTAACTATAAAAACTAAGTAAACAAATATTGTTATAGTAAGTAAAGCTCTAGGATATTTGTACATTTTATCGCGCTATTTATAGTAACGTTTGCTGTGATTCGGGCTGATAGTTGGCGTGGTTTTATCCGGCTATTTTCGCTCCCAAAGAGCAGGCCCTTCGCGCCTCTTACTCAGCCGATAGACCCGCTTATATACTTTTTCTCGAACCCGAAAACCCAATTCGTTTCCTTTTCAAAACTCGTTCCTCATGGCTCCTGTATTCATAATCAGGCGGTAATAGTAGCCACAGAACCATAATTTAAGCTTGCGAGAGGGAGACTTGTTAAGGAGAAGATATACAGTAATTTTAGAGATAAATTTGAGGCATCCAAGTCTTGTGCTTCTTCGATATCAAAATATACTCAAATACATGCTATTGTGATTATGCAAAAGATTTGGTAGGTATCTGCTCTCAGGATTTACACATAGCTGCATAGATGAGGATTACGCTATGTGAGTTCAATTTCACGATATAGTGAACAGTACTGCGTTATGCAATATATACAAATGGGTTGAAATCAGCATGCTAAGAGATGCGTGAGCTATACTCTAAATGTAAATTAATTACTTAATGTCTCCCCCTAGGTCATGCAAATCCCAAGTTAGTTGCAGAACTTACTGTGTAGGTGCGGGTCCGAGCACCTGGATTATGTATGCAGCGAATCAGAGCGCGGCACCACCATGGAGCATCCCTGCAGTGCACAGACTGTGTAAGCTGTCACCCCACTTTTGCGCGACACCGTCGTATGGTAGCCCCGTCTTAGTAGACATATTGCTTTACACTAAGATCTCCGTTACCGATCAGCATGAAGGACATAAGCCGTAATCCCTTCCCCGACTTCTATCACCCTCTCGCCCCTAAGTTCATCCGCGTCTTTGAGCTTGATGCCGGCAAATTCTCGGACCCCATCGTCGGGCGGCTCGTGCCGCAGGCAATGGACGCGGAGCCGTACGAAGCCATATCATACGTTTGGGGTGACCCACAAAAGCGGCGCGACATCACCATAGATGGAGCGACGCTGTCTGTGACAGAGAACCTGCATGGGGCGCTGACGGCCTTCCGACACCCACCGGTTGCTGGGAGCAGCGAAGTGCTAGATGTGGGCAAGGCACCAGCGCAAAGACAACCAGTGCGGCGGTTATGGGTCGACGCAGTGTGTATCAATCAGGAGGACTTGCAAGAACGTCTCTCCCAAGTCAAACTCATGTCGTTCATCTATGCCGGCGCGAGCCGTGTCCTCTCGTGGCTCGGCTGGGAAACGAGCGAGGTTGGTCGCTTTCTAATCCAGGACGCCATCCGCTTCATACACGATTTCATGAACGACCCAGAGGCTGGCCTCTGCAACGCGCGCATCCTCCTTCACCACGACTACATAGCTGACCCCACTGCGGACGTCGCTCACTTATCCGAGGACGACCGGTGCCGATTTGAGGAGCAGGCATACAAGTGGGAGGCTGTCAGATTTTTCTTCGAGATTGAATACTTCCATCGCGCGTGGATTGTGCAAGAGCTTGGCCTCGCCCGCCAGGCTCTCTTGATCACGGCCCTGAAGCCCGCCGACGGCGGTGCCAAAGCTGACAAGGAGAACTCTGCTAGCCATGCAACTACTCTCGAGAACGGAAACTGGGCCTTAGATGTAGAAACTATCGACTGGGAACTAACGGGCCGCTTCGTTCAGTTCTTGGATTACAGCGGTGCCTCGCTGGTGACGCATCTCGGTCTATCGTCGTGGGTCGCCCATCACATCGTGATGGTCTGGGCTACTAAGGAAGATGACACGCCTAAGTGCGACTTTCTGACTGCTATGCACTGGACGCGCATATTGGGCGTAAGTGACCCACGTGACCGTGTCTTTAGTCTACTTGGTCACCCTATGGCCATCCTTGGCGGCGAGCCTGTAATCCAACCTGACTACACGCGTACGCGTGGTGTCATATATACGAGACTGGCCGTCAACTTCATCCAGAAGACGAAGAATCTGCACGTAGTCAGCTTTGTCGACCACGAGAATGATCCTTCCCTGGAGGAATCGGACTGGGACCCGCAGCACGAAGCTAGGATGCCCAGCTGGGTGCCTGATTGGCATAGCATTAACCGTACCACACCAATTGACTACCCGGTAGCTGCGACCGCCACTGAGGATGACGAGATCGGTTTCGAGGGTGGACTTGATTGTGAGAATGGGACATCGCTTCCACACCTTCTGTTACGAGGTTGGGTGATCGACGAGATCTCAACTGTTTCACGCCGCATGGAAACGACAGATTTCCCCGTCACGCACTTGGCACGAGAACGGACAAAGCAAAACCCTTTCTGGCTCGATCACGTGTGGGAGCTGATCTACCCTACTGAACAGTCAGACAATACATTCACAAGCCCTGGTGGCGACGCGCTGGCCGTGTTGGACTCACTCTCAATGGCCCTCTCGCTCGGCACGCGGGAAAGGGATGATCCAAACAGCGATATAGGGTCGAGTCAGACACTAGAGGAACACCGTCGATCGTTTGCCGCCTACGTTCTTGAGTATCACGAGCTGCTTCGCGGCGCGTTGTCTGAGGCCGGTGATGTTAATGATGATGATGATGATGATGACAAGAGCTACTTGCCTGTTCGCTCGCTCTTCGACAGCCTGCCGGCCGAGGCGCAAATTGAGCTGCGGCGTCGCGCAGAAGGCGCCACCGCGGGCGGATTCCTCGAGTGTATGACGTGGCCATCAATGTGCCGTATCGTCTACCGTACGGCATCAGGTCTCGTAGGTATGGGCTCGCGTGTCACGCGGCCAGGGGACCTGGTTTGCCGGGTAAGAGGTTCGGCCGTGCCGATGACGTTACGGAGGACCGAGGATTCCAACACCAGCGAGGTAACTGGGATGACAACTAACACAGAGCCGGTTATGTCAATTTGTTGCGCTCATATTGGGCCTACTGTTTTACCGGCTCGTATGAAGCGGGGCGTCATTGATGGCGCAGAGTTTGGCGAAAAGGCTGCAAATTTTCGAATCATATAGTTGAGCTATTTTTGCTATGTAGGCTATTTGAGATATACGTATTGATTCCGCTGAGTTGGATGTTTTTTACTATCGGTCAGGTACATGTTCACTTATTTAATAGTTAGTTATTGTTATATTGGATGATATGGGATATATGACGTGGCTTGATATACATAGTATTTGTCTCTGAAATTCATGCAGCAGTTAATCAACAAGATATTAGAAGAGCTCCTTCTTTCAAACGGCACTCTCCTCGTCAGCCATATCTAGATATCATCGCCTCTAGCACAAACTATCAGATTGTCAACCTTCTGTGCTGGTGAACTCGTACTGATTGGTTGGGGACTCTTAACATATCTTCTTGATCCCGAAGTGAAGACCTATTTACCACTATACTGCATATCCTAGCGATAGCTCTCTAAGTGTAGTAAGCTTCTTGGTATGGGAATTCTTCGCAGCTTTTTATAGTCTATGAAGGCTTCTCATAGATGTATAGTAGGAAAAGTAAGGCCTTCGTAGCCTAAAGCGGTAGCGTCGTCTAGGTTTACAGCTTATCGCGGTAATTAAAAAGGCGGCAAGGATGCTACAATAAACATACTAGGCTAACATTTCCCCCTGTGTCACGCAAATCCCTCCATGCCGCAAAAAATCTACGATTTTACTATCTGAGAGCTTACGCTATCGCTAGTATTGTATCGCAACAGCCTAGCGGTAATTAACTTTATTCCTCTATTGCAGTACGACATAGATAAGATTTCTACGTATTAGATAGATTCAATAATAAGACTATCAAAGAAGAAGATGTTACTCTATTTACTTAGTATCTTTTCTTCAAAGAAGTTGTATTCTAAACTTCTTTGAGTACGATTAGGGAGCAGCCTTAGTGCGAACTTCCTTAGTCAGGCCAATAATCTTCGCAAAGTCACGACGGCCTCTAAAAGGCGTCTCTGGTAGCAAGGTCTGACGACCGACTATATGGTCGTCGAGCGGCATATGTAGGAGCAGTAATTGACGAACTGTATCGAGACAGTGGCTCAGCCTTGCGACCCACGTCACGATAGATGCGCTGAACGTTGCAGCTCAGCCGCACGCCCCGTATTGATGTGCCACCTCACCATTCACCTGCCGCAGAACAACTAATACTTGAGTATTGCGACGCACAAGCTCTTTATGAAGTGACGACGCGATCCAACACAATAGACTACGCCCACCATCCGGACAACGCTGTGGAGAGATGTCCGGAGACCCACAGCACCACCAACAGAGGATCAGCCGTGTCTCTGTGCAACAGAGCTCTCGAGCATATGTAGGAACGTTCAACAACTGCGATTTCGGCAAACCCGAGGAGTCTCAAAGTTGGTCCCCGGGTTTCTATCCTGGCTTATTATCCTAGACGTTTGTAGTTGACAATTACTTAGCAGATGCGTTAAAACAAGCGGCCATCGAGTGTCGCAACGCCCTCTTCCTCACCGATCCCGATGTCGACCGCGAACGCCTAGTTAGCGCGAAAGGCACAAGAGTTGCGGGCACCTGCGAGTGGATCACACATAATGCGAGCTATCGTGCCTGGCTGAATGGCGATAGCGACACACGCTTGCTGTGGATCTCGGGCGGGCCCGGCAAGGGCAAGACAATGCTGTCCGTCTTCCTTACGGAGGTGCTTGAAACAGAGACATCCGTGACGGAAGACACAGAACTGATATACTACTTCTGTAGCTATCAGGACGATAAGTGCAATACAGGCGTTACTGTACTTCGCGGGCTAGTGCATCAAATTATCGCAAAGTACCCACACCTAACTAAGCATGCTTTACCATACTTTGGAACGCCAGAGAGAACGCAACAGACGGTATCGTCTCTGGAGACACTGTGGGTCATCTTTGAGAAGATCGTTAAAGACTCCGATCTTGGGAATGTGTTCTGTGTGCTTGACGGGCTTGACGAATGTGATCAAGGTACGTTGAGAATACTAGTGCCGAAGCTCGTCCGCCTGCTTGGGCCCCAAGCTTCGTCTCTATCAGTCACAACAACTTTTAGGCTAGTTATAATTAGCCGAGACATATCTGGCCTACAGGGGTGCGTGAGAGTGAGGTTAGAGCCTGATAACAATCGAAGCATTGTTAGCGACATTGAGCGCTTCATCTCTACTCGAGTGGGCGAGCTTTCAAGGATCGAAGGTTTCAACGACTCGGTTCGGACAGCTTTGCAGAACCGTTTATTGGCACGCGCTGACGGGACATTTCTGTGGGTGGGCTTTGCCATGCATGAGCTGTTGCAGAAACAGACGTGCACTGAAGTTATCGAAGTCTTGGACAACTTTCCGAGCGGCCTCCCCGCTGTCTACAGGCGCATGTTGCTTCAAATTCCAAACGGATGGCGACAGAAATGTTGCATGATTATACGCTGGGTCACTATGGCCCAACGCCCTCTAAACCTGCTAGAGTTGGCAGAAGCTGTAGGTATTAGGGCCTCTCACCCTCTAATTACTAAAGAGCAAGCGATTCGTGATGCGATTGTCCATTGTGGGCCTTTGATAAAGGTGCAAGAGCAGGAAGTTGAGCTTATACACCAGTCGGCGCAAGAATACTTGCTCAAAGAATGTCACAACGATCCGGACCTGAGCACCTTCAAGATCGAACCAGAAAAAACTCATCTAGAACTAGCTCGAACATGTCTGGATCGTGTCTTATACATGCCTAGAAAATACAAAGCCCTCAAAAATGGCGATGCCCCCTCTTTACAAAACGATCCATTATTGCAGTACGCGGTGTGTTACTGGCCTGAGCACCTAAGGTGCTGCCCAGGACTGTCAGCTGAACTTATTGACACCCGAAAAGGCTTTTTTGGAATGATGCAGTCTCGACGGGCTTGGTGGGCAGTCTATAACGAAGAGAAGAAATTGTATCTACCTTCACCTCTTCCCGAATTGCACATGGCCTGCTATCTGGGGATCATTCCTTGGGTGGAAAAGATTTTCTGCACACATTGGGGATACAACAAATATTTTAGCTGGCAGCGCAAGCGAGAATGTTTCCAACGACAAATCATCAAATATGGAGGGAGCAGTCACGAAAAGGCAATTCGGAACCGAGTGCTCGAAACGAATTATGGGTTGACAGAGCTCCAGTGGGCTGCTCGAGGAGGGCATGCGGCAGTCATGCAGATGTTGATCGATACAGGAGCGGATATCTACAATAAAGGCCAAGATGGGACAACGGTGTTAGACTCGGCAGCTGTAGGCGGGAACGAAGAGGTGGTACGCTTGCTACTCGATAATGGGATGAATGTCAACATGGTGGACGACACCGGATGGACGGCTCTTCGGTCAGCAGCCGGAAGGGGAAACGAAACAGTAGTGCGACTGCTGTTAGAAAGAGGGGCAGATGTCACTATAAAGAACAACCTTGGCGAGACAGCTCTTCATGGAGCAGTGATAGGAGGAAGCGAGGCAGTAGTGCAACTACTACTAAACAAGGGAGCCGAAATCAATACAAAGACCATATATGGGAAGACAGCGCTGGATTTGGCAGTTGAGGGAGGAAACGAGGCGGTGGCGCGGCTGCTATTGGGCCCATGCGCGGAAACTGAGGTACGACCATGCGAGACCGGTTGTCAAACGACTCCGATATAAGACCAGAGGTCAATCCCCAGGGTCGCATCAGATACCCCTCTGACTAGTGGCACCCCAGGCATATTTAGCACATGTAGTTCTCATCCAACCCCTCAAAGGTTTTCTAAGGATTCGCTTTGATATTATGTGGATGTTCTTATTCCTATCTGCCAAACTTCTCACGATGGCGCTCTAGCTAATGCTTTCCAACGAAACCATGATTTGGTACGACAAGTTTAGCCGTGGCCACGTCCCAGCATCTTTTCTGCTATATTTACTGCTATAATCTATACATTTATATTTTATATCTGCTTCACCAGATCTAGATACGAGTAAGCTTTTGCGTTTCCAAATTGTTCGTAGTAACTACTATTCGTATCGAAAAACCTGTAGAAGAATGTAAAGAATATGTCCAATCTGTAAAAGGGGTATAAAAGTAATACCTGAATTAATGTGTGGTGTTACAAGGATAAAGTACCTCTCGTTTATTGCGGCACGGGGGAATTTGCGTGACGCAGGGAGAGACATTAAGAGGTGAATAAAAAGTGAAAGAATGTATTTGAAAGATATTCTAAGCATTTGGTCACTGTCCGCGTTGTGGAGAAAGCAAAGGAGTGTTTCGTGTTCCGCTACAGCTGTTGTTCTATTACAAGTGAATTCACATTACTTAGAACCGGCATAAAAAAAGTCAATAGCAAAAGACGCATCTTCTAACTTTTGGCATAACAATATAACGACAAAGACAAAAAAGAACCAAACGGGGTATAAAGAACATAAGAAACAAAGAACGCCAAAATACCAGCAAAACGCCAACTACAAGGAAAACCCGCACAATACCCTTTGTCTCGTTGTCCCAAACCTAAACATCCTTCCTTCCCCCACCAGGCTTCCTGAGCCTCTTCGTCGTAGTCCGCGGCTCCGCGCCACGCGTCCGCTTCCCCGTCGTACTCCTTGTCTCCACACCTTGCGCCTCATCCCCCATTGTACTCCTTGGCTCCACACTACTCGCTTGTTTCCCCTCTGTAGCCTTCGCAGCAGCCACGGGCGCCGAGCCCGCCCTCTGAATCGGCGGTGACGAGCGCGCAGGCCGAGCAGATCTCTTACTCCTTCCCTTATAGCGCGCAGACCAACTAGGAGGAAGCGCATCCCTCCTCTCTACAATCGTAGAAGGATACAAGCGCCGCGGCTCATCGGCGACTCTGTCGTAGAAACCTGCTCTCTTTTGCTTGAGAAAGTTGTATTCGGGGATGTCTGGTGTTTTTTCTCGGGGTTGCTCGGGGTTGACAGGGTCGATGTCGACGATGGCTTGGATGTTTTCGCGGGAGTCGGTGACTATGATTTTTGGGATTTCTTCGAAGACGTGGGGGGCGGGCGCGGTGTTGGGGTCGGTAGGGGTGTCGGGTTCAGTGGCTTCTTCTGTGTCAGAGCCGTCGTCTGCTGGTCCTGTTTCTTCGATGAAAGTCTGCTCGAGTTCCTCGAGGGTTACGGCTGCGTCGTGGTTGGCGTTGGTGAGTAGGCTCCGGTATGGCTGGTCAATTTGAGTTGGGCGGGGAGTGGTGCTGGCGTTTTGCTGAGTATTGGCGTTGGGTTTACTAACACGGGTAGGCTGACTGGTTAAAGGTTGAGCGGGTGGATTTGGAGGAGCTCGTGGTGGCTCATTGTGGACTGGTGGAGGCTCATCGGCGGATGGGTTGTCTTTAGCGATATAAAAGGACTGATTGAGATTAAGCGGTCCCCGTGGGTGACCCTCGCCTAGTCCAGTCACTGGCGGAGATTCATCAATGACTGGCTCGTCATCTTCAGCCACATAGAAGGATTGATTGATATTATGCGGTACTCCTAGATGGCCCCCACCTGGACCAGTCACTGGCCTCGAAGTCGTATTCGAAATCTCCCCTAAGACCCACCTATTCTTCATAGGTGCCAAAATCTGTTCGATCGAGGTTTGAGCGAGTGGAGGCTGAGAAGATGGTCGTAGTTCGTCCTCGTCAGCCACATAGAAAGCCTGGCTCACATCACGCGGTAATCGATTCTCCTTGGGAGTGCCGGCACTAGAAACCTTCTCGGTCGAAGACGAATTGTGTGCATTCAGAGGAGCTGGTGGTGGCTTGTGATGGGCTGGTAGAGATTCATCGATAACCGTCTCGTCGTCGCCAGCCATATAGAAGGCCCGGTTGACATCACGCGGTAGCCTATTGTCCTCAGGATTATTGACACTAGAAGCCCTCTCAGTCGGTGATGAACCTCTTGTACTCGGAAGAGCCGGTGGTGCCTCGTGTTGTACCGGCACAGGTTCATCGGCGAATAGGTCGTGTTTGGTCAGCAAGAAGGACTTAGTGATATTACGCGGTACTCTCGTGTGACTCTCGCCTAGATCAACGACTGGTATCGGATTCACATTCGCAATCCATCGTAAGATCCTCCTGTTCCCGCTAGGTGCCTCGGCCATGCGAGATTGTCGGATGGCCCAGTCATCAGTCGCGCGAATCTCGTCGAGCAGCGAGACTGGAAGCGACGACTGGTGGAGGTTTGCGACGAGGTACCTTTCCATAGCTCTCATACAGGAAAGTGACAGGTGGTTCTTGTCGTCTTCGTCATTATGCATGATTTCTAGCAATTCGCGCATCACGCGCCTTGGGTCCTGAGCGGAGATGTATACAGCTGTAGGAAGTCAGTGTGTGCGATAGGCTTGTCAGACGAGTTTTCAACGCACCTCGATTAGCCATTTTATGGTCGATATTGACTTGTAATTTGGGGTTGTATATGCTGGTGGTATATAGGTTGTTCAGGGCAGATAGAGTGTGGAGTAGTTAAAAAGATGCGCGAACGAGCCAAGGGAAAGCACACAGTGTGATTGTGTGGAAGAGTTTGGTTTTTGATAGCCCTGAAACAAACCTTTGTTTGGTAGTGAGAAGAGTTTGGGAAATCTCTCGCAATGGTTGAGTATGCTTTCACTCTGTGTCACCGCGTGCTGAGCGCGCGACGGACCACACTGCCTAATATAGAGCGTAAACTGAAGATGTGTACCCCAATAAAGGAGTTTTAGTAACCTTTGTCCCATAAAGAAACTTAGCAGACATTGTTGAAGCGGCATAACAAGTTGCCTCGCAGTCATTGAGATCACGTGTGCGCGCTTTCACACCTTGGCGCGAGGGCGAGAAAGTGAAGGTTCCGTATATTAAATGCCGACCCTTTTGACAACTCACTAGGAGCTTAATTTCGCAGAGGGCCACATCAATTCCACGGTTATCGTCACGAGCATGCTGAACCACACTGGCCTACCACAGCCTTGTATAACGTAAGGCTACCTTTGGATTCGGTCGCGAATCGTGTGGGGACGACCATCCACGCCGAATAAGTCCCTCGAAACCTTGGCACCTACGAACGCCGATCGTTTGTCCTGCAAACGCTCCACTTTCACCTCTACTAGCTATCACTGTATACATTATGACGTCTCACTAGTCGTTTGTAGCAAGTCACCGTCACCGTCACAACCCAGGTTCACGCGCGGCGCGACCTAATCACAACAATCCAGCAGCGCTCTCGCCAAACCTCACTTTCTTTTCTTACCATCTCCTCAACCAATTCAAGAACCTCTTGTCGCAGTCGCTACCTCGTCGTCACCGCACGGAACCTCTCGTGCCGCTTTGCTTGTTCTTTGCGTTGCTTTTGGACACTATCGTAGTTTCGCATACTGACACTGAGAAAACATAGCAAATCCAAGTTCTGTACCCGGCAAGCGTCATGGGCTTTACTAGGAGGTCGCAGCGCAAGGCTGCAGGCAGCAACGAGGGCGCCAGGGGCAGATCCAGAGGCCGCTCTCGTACCCGCCGCTCGCACCCTCAGGGTCGAAATCAGTCGGCCCCCAAGAAATATGACTACTTCAACGACATGAAGGACGACAGTGAAGATGAAGCCCCGAGCAACAAGCAGTTAGTGCTGCATGCCCAGCGTTCAGTCCCGCATCAAGCACAGCCAGAAGCATTCTGCTCCCGTTTCATCAACCCAGCAGACATCCCTGCCGTCACCGAAGATGAAGACAACGAAGTCTCTTCCCTCTCCGAATACGAGTCGCTAGAGAGCACCAAAGATTGGGAGGACCTCGTACCTCAAACCCCCACCACAGCAAACGTGAGCCCCAAACACACACCTCCCCCGCTCACCCCTACTAACCCCCAAATCCCCCAGCAGTCCCCCTCGTATCCCTTCCCGGGAACCTGGTCCGCAGCTCTCCAAGACTCCAACCACGCCATGACCAAAGTCAGCAGTGCAACTCTCTCGTACATCGGGGCGCTCGCGACCTCCGGCATGGGCAAAGCCACGCGGAGCATCAGCGCAGCCGCCCTCTCCACCACCAACAAGTACGCTGCCTCCCTCACCAACTGGGGCCTCGCCAAGTCGGGCTTCGGCCGCAACGAACTCCCCGCCCCGATCTGCAAGTGGCTCACCAAGAAAGAAGAAGCCGACAAGAAAAAGAGCAAGGCACGCATGAAGAGCGAGTTGTCCCAGCGCGAGTTCACAGATGCGCAGGGTAGGTATGTGCTTGATATGCATGATACGGATGCTGCAGGTGATTTCGTCCGTGAGGATAAGACGCTGTCGAAGACCAAGGGAGCTGAGGCTGGAGAAGAGGCCGGTTGGGGAGAGCAGGAGATGAGGGGCGGTGGACCTTTTGATGATCAGTTCACTGTTGAAGATAGTGACGAGAGCGAGAGTGACAGCGAGGATGAGGAGGAGGTTGGAGAAGGTGATGGTCTGGTCAGGATGTTTGAGTTTGATGACTGAGAGAGCTTGACGGCTCAGCTTGACGACTCAGTTTGATAACTGAAAGAGTTTGTACGTGTGCACGAGAGACACAAGCCACAGGCGTTTGGTATATTGCATGGAGGACCAGGGTGATTGTACAGGCACTACTAAGGCGATTTAGCTGTACTTTTTCGCTTTGGCAACTATAAGGATTTCCGGGAATGGGTGGAGGAGTTTCTTTTTTTTTGTACAAAATAGGTGGGCCTGGGGAACACAGACAAGGGAAACGTCGAAAGCTTCTCGATATCGAAAGCGAAGGAAGCGTCGATTCGACTTGGGGAGAGCTTTGAAGTCCCCTTGTATGGGTTAATTGAATTGAATACACACTCAAATCACATCATCTAAATCCAAATTTTTTTTTTCGTAAACTCGTGAAAAGGGGGTATGGTGTTCGTATTTCTGGTTCCATTATAATGATACCAAGCAATAACTACTCATCAAGATATACAGACATGAAAGGGAAATAGTACACACACATCATCATCTAATCGTAACAAAAATGGCCGGTCAAATGCCCACTTTTTCGCTCTCTCTCCACAATCCCACGTTTACAACTTCTGCTTCTCCAGACCCTTCCAGCCCCACTCTTGCGCAATCAGTTCGGCAGCACGCTCACCGATACCAAGCACAGTCAACATGGGGTTGATAGTGGGCATTTCGGGGAAAACACCGGCGTCGGCAATGCGCACGCCCTTGAGGCCGCGGACCTTGAGTTCAGGGTCGACAACGGCCTTTTCGTCCTTGGTGACGTCGCCCATCTTGGTGGTACCGGCAGGGTGGTAGACGGTGTGGGCGACGCGACGGCCGTACTCGGAAAGATCCTCATCGGAAGTGATGTGGGGGCCAGGTGCGACCTCGCGCTTAATCCAGTTGGCGAATGGGGCTTGCTTGGCGACTTCTCGCGCAGCCTTGAGACCAGCGACAATGGTAGCGGCATCGTAGCCTTCGGGGTCAGTGAAGTAGCGGAAGTCAAGAGCAGGCTTGACGTTAGGGTCGGCAGAAGTGAGGTAGAGGCGACCGCGAGAGCGGGGACGGGGAATGTTGGGGGTCATGCAGAAGGCGTCAATGGGAGAGTCGTAACCCAGACTGTTATACATTAGAACTTGGTTTTTCTCGAAATTCATTCTTTCAACACTTACCGAGCGGTGTTCAAGCAGAAAGGAATTTGATAGCAGTGCATCATAAGGTCAACAACCTCGCCATCATCACCAGCCGCGTTAGGGACCTCTCGTCGCAGGAAGATGCCAGCATCTGAATCTTGGGTAGTCTGGTTTGCAGGAACAGGCTTGTTGAGCTCCCAGAGTATGATGCTCTCTGGGTGGTCGAGCAAGTTCTCACCGACGCCGGGCAAGTCCTTAACAACGGGAATGCCAAGGTCGGAGAGTTGTTGCTTGGGGCCAAGACCGGACAGAAGCATCAATCGAGGGGTATCGACAGCACCAGCACACAGAATAGTTTCGCACTTGGGGTTGAGAGTGAGCTTCTCGCCACTCTGGAGGGTGATATTGACTCCAGTGACCTTGTTGCCTGACACGTTGATCTTGCTGACCCATGCGTTGGTTAGGACGGTCAAGTTGTTGCGAGTCTCCTCGCCACGGAGAATTGGATGGATGTAGGCTACACTAGCGCTGCTTCGACGACCATCATCAGGATTGTATGCCACCGAGAAGAAGCCGACTGAAGGCTTGAGAGCACCCTTGGTCTTGATCTCGTGGTTGAAATCGTGGACTACAGGAATGTTCAAAGAGGTTGAGCAAGATTCGACCCAGTCAAGGCAGAGCTGGTTTCGGTGTTTCTCGTGCACGGGCTGAACGGTGTTGCGGAGGTTGTCAAGCACGCGCATAAACGTCTTAAAGCTCCATCCCCTGCACCCTTGCTGCTCCCACCTCTTGCAGTCGTATTCAAACGGCCTGAAGGAGATGAGCGTGTTGTGTGAGGAGCAGCCACCAAGGACCTTTGCACGTGAGTGTCGGATGTGAGAGTTGCCATTGGGCTGTTCGGTAGTGCCGTAATCGTAGTCGAGTTCTCCTCCGAGAAGGTTGAGCCAGTCCTTGAGAAGCAAGACACGGTCATCCATAAAGTCGCTTGGGCCAGCCTCGATCAACAGGACTTTCTTGTTGGGGAGGTACTCTGTGAGGCGCGAGGCAATGACACAGCCAGCTGTGCCTCCTCCGACGATGACAAAGTCATAATCGGCATCCTTGGGGATGGACGTCACAGTCTCAAAAGCCATGGTCGTGTGTGGGTGGAGGATGAAGAGGGATGAATTGGTGAGGAGGATACTTCCTTGGACTCAACCAAACTTTTCACGTAGAGGCAAGCTTATATGTATGTAGACTATGGCGTGAAAAGGTCAGTCTTGTCAGCACGGACCTGGGGGTCACGATCGGCAGAGACTCGGATACCCAAAGGGAGTCGATTGAGTGGTGAGGCTGGGCGGATGGCGTGTCGTAGTTCCGCTGCAGGATGTGTAACTTGCTTTCCAAGATAAGAGGGCCTAAAAAGGGCCGTTTGCGATAGGGCCGGAACGATGCACGTGCTTTGGTCAACGTCTTAGCTGTGCATGTCAGCGGGAATGCGATGGCTGAGCGGGGAAACGTGAACTAAAGGAGGGAAGGGCTGTTGACGACGAATCAAAGACGATAGCTGTGTCTTGTCTGCTGATGGTGTTGAAGGGACCACAGGCTTTCTCTCGCGCCGTCCGTTGGTCCCATATCAGTCGCGAGGTCAGTAACGCAAAAAAAGCGTCGCAAAACTGGCCAATGACGCCATTGCCGTACTGGGACTAGCGCACCCCGCTGATTGTGCGAGTTCCGAGCGTGGGATCCCTGCCATTCCATGCCGCACTTTCCCCGATCCAAAGGCGGTGAGCACGACAGCCACCAGACACGGCGTTTTGTGCCACCTGCGAGAAACTCTGAGCTCAAAGACGTCGCGCCATCCCGCTGGAAACCGCTGCGCATTGCCCTCCATTTCCTGGCATACGTACCACCAAGACCTTCTTTTTGTCCGACGCGACCCGCTTCTTCGTAAACTAACCTCATACAGGAAAGCAAAGTGCAACGGCTGCATACAAGCTCCCCCTGCTTGTAGCCGTCACTCTGCATAGACTACCTATATACAAACGTTGGCACAAAACCTCGGGCCTTGACGTTACATCATCCTTCAAGCACACAACTGACTCCTTGCAGTGGACAGTCGGTGCTTGATTTGTTTCCTGCCGTATTTCCATCTTCGTGACATTCCCGTACAAGCCCTATTTTATCCTCACTTGTTGCTTCCACTCCATTGCGCCAAACAGGCTCCTTGACCATGTCTCTCCCATATGCGCCTCGCTCTGCCTACTACGACGGCAAGACACAATCAGGCTGTTCTTCGTCTACATTTCAAACGATTGATCCCGCGACCGCACAGCCTGTCGCGAACATTCACGCAACTACCAACGCTGGCATCGATGCTGCCATAGCCTCTGCTCACAAGGCCTTTCCAGCATGGTCCGCCACGCCTCCCATCGAACGCGCGCGCATTCTCCAGCGGGCCGCAGCCATTCTGCGCTCGCGAAACGATGAACTCGCGAGAATTGAAACCACCGACACGGGCAAGCCCTTTTCCGAGACCTCGACTGTCGACGTCGTCACAGGCGCAGATGTCTTGGAATTCTTCGCCAACCTAGTTGGAGGAGGCGGTATGAACGGCGAGACGGCGCCGCTACGACCAGACGCATGGGTATACACAACCAAGAGCCCTTTGGGTGTGTGCGCAGGCATTGGAGCGTGGAACTACCCCATTCAAATTGCTCTCTGGAAATCTGCTCCATGCCTCGCTGCTGGAAACTGCATGGTCTACAAGCCGTCAGAATTCACACCTCTCCACTCTACCGTCCTGGCCGACATCTACGCAGAAGCTGGTGTGCCTCCCGGCGTCTTCAACGTAGTCCAAGGCGGCGGCGACGTAGGCGCATACCTTACCTCGCACTCTGGCATTGCCAAAGTCAGCTTCACCGGCCAAGTCTCTACGGGCAAGAAAGTCGCAGGTAGTGCAGCCGGCGGTATGAAATATGTAACCATGGAGCTCGGCGGCAAGTCCGCCTGCATCATCCTTCCGGACGCCGACATCGACCAAGCCGTCGACGGCGCCATGCTCGCAAACTTCTTCTCCACAGGCCAAGTCTGTACAAACGGCACCCGCGTCTTTGTCCCCGAAGCTATGAAGTCGCAATTCGAGCAGCGCCTCCTCGAAAAAATGCAATACATCCGCCCAGGCGACCTCTACTCCCCCGCCACAAACTTCGGCCCTCTAGTCTCTAAACCGCACTACGAAAAAGTCCTCTCATACATCCGCCACGGCATCGACACCGACAAAGCCACCTTGCTCCACGGCGGCCCAGACTCTCCAGCCTGGCTCTCCTCGCACCCCGACGCCTCCTACAAGCAAGGCTACTGGGTCCAACCCACCATCTTCACAAACTGCACCGACGGCATGAAAATCGTCCAAGAAGAAATCTTCGGCCCCGTAATGTCCATCCTCTCCTACTCCTCCATCGACGAAGTCGTCGCCCGCGCAAATAACACCCCGCTCGGCCTCGCCGCCGGCATCTTCACTAAAGACCTCAATACCGCTCATAAAGTTATTGCACGCTTGGAGGCTGGTATCACCTGGATTAATACCTGGGGCGAGAGTCCTGCGGAAATGAGTGTGGGTGGTTGGAAACAGAGTGGTGTTGGCGTCGAGAATGGCAAGAAAGGGCTGGAGGCTTGGGTTAGGAATAAGAGTACGCTGGTTGAGATGGGTGGGGTTGTGCCGACGGTTTTTGCTAAGTTGTAAAAAAGTTTTGCGAGGATGGGGAGGCGGAAGTGGGCATTTCTTTCTTTTGTATATTATTTGAAGGTAGTTTGCTATGAGATTCGGAATTTGATGAACTTATGAGATATCTCTTTCTTTTTTTTTCTTTCTTCGTACGACATGAGCTTGCCTTACCCATTATCAGTCCAATGCATACGCATATAAAAAACGTAGGGGGAAAATTGCAGTGTGGTCTAGGATCTTAATTCGTGACATTTCATCAGGCAAGAAACTCTACCGAGAAAATAACAACGTAGACTAAGTACGCAAGGTATTATTTACATTCGTGTGGGTATGTGCGATTTCGTTTTCAAAAACTTTAGGGGATAGTTATGCAGAATTTCCATTTCCTTTCCCTCCGCATATGCTACCTCAACGGCAAGACCTTTTCATCTTCAGTAACATCTGTTACATTTTTCACGGGCAAGGCAGCAGGGCTAGCCGCAGGCGTCAGATGAGATGCCTCAGCCTTAGACGCAGACACATCGTCGTCCTGAAGTCCCATTTTCACCCTCTTATTCACATAGCCCGGGTTAGGGCTCGCCCAGGTGTAACCAAAGGCGTTGCCCAAGACCTCTTGGACGCCCTCTGCGAGGATCTGGACTGCCTTTCGGCGATTCGTACTCCATTCCCACGCGCGGTACCAGCGACCAGCCTGGACAGCGGTTTCCTGGCCGCCCTCGAGCCCGTCGAGAATCGAACGCCAGACCAACATTGTCTTTTCCAGTTCCTCTGCGCGCGACACGCCGATGACGCTGACGCCGAGCTTAGAGCCGCCAACGTCGTCGATTGATTCGTGCTGCCAGGGTAGACCAGATGCGGGGTCGCCTTTGGAGCCGCACAGCGCGCCAGCCGAGATCCATGTCTCGAGCGCGAAACGTATAGCGATGACCTCGATGCGCTCACCATAGCCGTCGCAGAATTCGCTGGCCTTGCGCACGGCTTCGCGGATATCCGACGGCGCAGGATGGAAGTCACCCAATGCGCCGACGGGAATGCCTTCACGACGAAGAAGTCCCATACCGAGAATCGATGCGTTGGGGACAACATCCACGCCCGCATTCTTCAGACGCAAGACTCCATTTTTGCCGGCGAGCTCCTGGTTCTGAAGCGTAAAGTTTGCATACGACTGCACTGCGTCAAGTGGCTCGCCCGTCTCGCGCAGAATGAGTTCAGCCAAATCGCCCAGTACATCGAGCGGGTATCCTGAGATACCAATGTATCTGATTGTTCCCTCCTCGTCTCTGATACGGCGCAACTCCTTGATTGCTTCTAGGACCTCTGCCGCGCTTACAAACTCGACGTCGTGGCAGTATACGAGATCCAGGTACTCTGTCTGCATGCGCTGCAGACTCCTCTGGACGCTATATCGCACCCATTCTTTGCTGTAATCAAACTCCTCGCTTGCTATCCGCCCGACTTTTGTCAATATCATGTATGAGCTGCGCGGGAACGTCTCGCGGACAAAGGGTGTGGCGAGCGCATCGCCGAGTAATTGTTCAGAGGGCCCGTAGTAGGGCGATGTGTCGAAAGCGCGGATGCCATGTGTGAGGGCCGATGTGACGAGGCCTGTGGTGTCGAGGGCATAGGGATCAGTGTTGTATAGGTGGTTGAAGGTTGCGGTGCCGAAGACGAGGGGCGGGAGAATGGAGGAAAGAGGGGTACGGCGCCCGTTGACAAAAGTATAGGGAAGCGGCTTTTGGCGTGTGGGAAACTTGGCCGTCGTCGTTGCGTGTTCTACTGGTGTTGTCGCCATGATTAGCAAGCAGGATCTGCGAGGGTCCCGGCGACTATAGATGTCGGCTTGGAGATATGTGCAAAAGTATGTTCGTCTCCAAAAGAATGAACTGACGGACGGTTAATCGTATAACGTCCGTATCCGCAAGGCTATCGTTAGTACTCCCCGCGATATGAATAGGCAGGTGGTAAAGTCGACGATCCCCCACTAGAGAGCGAAGAAAAATAAACGTCGAGTATCCTTCACTAAACTCTCAAAACGATTATCGGTATATACAGTCTGAGTCGCGATTCGGCAAAAATGGTCGGGACACGGTAGTGGAGAGTTGCAAGAAGAATGTCGGGGAACAAAGCACCGTGTAAGAACATAAGCAGTAGTAGTAGTAGTAAAAGAGAAAGGTCACCCCTCATTCCGCCGTAGTCGCCTCACATTTCTCCTCACGGCATCTACTAACCCACGTCCCAAAAGCGTGAATCAATGTCTTCACCACCGGTCCGTTTCGGCTTTGGGCTCTCTGGCTGGCCGCGCGATTGCAGCAACACATGGACTAGTCAAGTTTGGCATGCATGGCGCCATCTGCATCCAGTGTCACGTTTTGTTACTCCGCGACGTCAACAGCACCCGCTAATTCGCCAAACAACAGGAGCAGATGGAGTGCAAGGCAGAGAAGAAGAAAAAGCGGGCGAAGGGAATGATTCATGCGTGTAATGTGATCGAGCATGGGCGGGGTCGGGGAGCACTGATGCAATGCTATTCTTGCAAGATAGATCCTTGTCCCTGGTGGCCGACCTGGCACGTGTCATCTCGCCTAGTAGTGTGCAAGATGTACCGGTCTGTGCGCTGCGGTTTGGGTGAATGCGATCCTAACCGACCGACGAAGGATTCTACTTTGCCCTGAGGAGCGTGGCTGAATGTACACTCGGCAGGCATATTCCATGCTTCCATATCCCGATAACCAGGTACAAACTCAACAAAAACCACTGTTGCGAAACAACGCCCGCGGCCAGCCGCCTCATACGCGTACTAGTAAAGTCCTGTCATATGTCGTAGTAGTCTATGCACAATTCGGCCCGCGGAATCCATGTTTATCCAACATCACCACAAGGCGGATGCCTAGCCCGGACTCCGGACTTCTACCGCCCGGTCGAGGTATCCAAATAGTTCAGGAGAAGACTGGAATTACTAACCATGTATTCATGAGCCCGACATAGTACGGGTTTTTAGGGTATCGATGCAAACTCCGCAAGAAAAACAAAACATGATGTACATCTTCTAGTTGCGCTGCAATAATAAGAACATTTCTATGCTTTCGTCGCTCCCGTTTTCCAACTCGCTGTATCCCTCTCTTCTTCCTCCGGGGAACGCAGCTCGACTGGGCGGCCGTAGCCCTGGATGCTGAGGATGCGATTTCGACGGGCTTACTACTACTTCATGGCTTGATGGTGTATCTCGTCGCACCGCTTTTTCCATTGCGCTCGGGTTTTCTTCCTGCTGGTTGTACGATACTTGTGCCGAACGTGCTCCTGAAGAGGACTCTTGGATGCCCTTGTGCGCACGCAAATGTGCCGACCGACGGGGGTACGATGACTGCGAAGAGCTGGCGAAGATGCGCGGAAACATTTTGTTCATCAAAGGTTTGCAGCCTGGAAGGCATCCGCATGCGACGCCTACGGCGCTTTCGATGGACATGATGATAAAGACTGAGCCTCCATACCCTGTTGTTGTGGTCTTAGTATCTGTGCTTGGCTAGATCATGTAATCGCTCAAGGCAAAAGGAAAGGACAACCTACAGAATACGTCGAAAGAGACGAGGTATCGATACGTAAAGTAGAGTCGTACGATTCCAGCAATGCATACACTATTGAGATGTTAGCTTTGGGGTCACAAGCCAATAGACGAAAGTAAGCTCACATTACGCCGAGTGAAAACATCATAATCAATGTCAACCGCTGCCGCTGTGAGACCTGAACATTGATGAGGTTTCTTGCAGGCCACAGAAAGATCACAAAGTCGCTCAAGGTATTTTGTCCGCCATGAAAATAGTATATGGCTTTGATGTTGAGGCATTTGGCAGTGCCAATGAACTCGAAGACTTTCCAGTACGTGCTTGCCGGTCTATGTCACTCGTTGTCAGTACACCATGTCCAAGACTAATTCGAAGATCATACTTACGAGCATTGGAATAGTGTCACGAAAAAGCAAGCCGTATTTAGCGTCACTGTGTAGAAGATCATCAGATGGCAAAACCACCTGTCGAGCTTGGCTGGAAAAATGCCTACGCACTTCTTGTTAGGTCATGGTTCGGTCGACTTTATAGCTTGATGACCACTTACGTATGTAGGTCAGGAGAATGGCGACTTTCATAAAAGTCGTGATGGCAGTAAAGAGCAGCTGAGTAGCCATACCCATCTAGACAAGCGTAAGCATGAGCACCCCTTGATATCTCATACGACATACCTGAGCAGCTTTCATAGAGCCATAGAGCTTCTCCGGGTGGATATCCCCTTCTTGAAATTAGTTATTAGGCTTGGTTACATAAGAAGGCAGAAGCATACATAAATGATAACCCATCTGGTACTCTGGCAACAGGGATATTATGAGCATGATGTTGCTCCCGATACACAGCAACTACGAGTGTTTAGCCGTCGATATACATCAGTAAGACTTTGCGCATGGAACTTACTGCTGCAATCGACATCAACCCATCATCCCATCCTAATGTCTTAACAAGAACAGTTCGGCAATACAGTCGACATGACATGAAAACAGTGACCAGGACACTCATTGGAATAACAACACCCAGTGCCATGGGCAAGTGGTTCGTTGGGTCGACATAGTTCGGCGGCGGGAACGACGCAAACTCCTCCGCTGTGGGAAACCTCGAGGTCATTTCGTCTCGCGCACCGAAACGGTGAGTCGACTCGAAGACGAAATCAGAAAAAAGAAAGATGAAAATAAACAGTGGCTCCCAAGAAGCAAAAGGCAAGGGGCGCAGCGCTCGGGAGCATCCGCGGATATTATAGCCGGCATACAGCACATGTACCCCGCGGTACGTAGGTACAGCCAGCCATTGACAAGAATTTGAAACTGTCTTGAAGTAGACTACGGCATGTCTGTTGCGTGGCGCGGGATGGTCGTTGCTAGCACTTGCTCAAAACAAGCCCATTGTCCGAAGACGATTACCGATCTCCAGGCTACCCTTCCCGACGACATGATTTGCAACCACGGGTGGATCTTCCTTTTCTGATTCCCCACCAGTCAGAGAGAAACCGTGCCAGTGGAGTATCTAGTAATAGTATTGTGGCACACAGGTAGGCTACCAACGAGCCAATTCTCGTCTGCAAGTGCTTGGTTTCTTGCTTTCCCTCCCCACGGCACATAGTGCGGCTCAGGGGGTGATTAGGATTGCAATTGTTATTTTGCCGCGGCAGCTATAATGGGGCGTATCCTGGCCCTCAGCTGAAGTGACGGGTTGGGACGACCAGATTAACACCCCTGCTACTTGAATCACTGGATACTTAAGTGCCGCACGTGGCTGCACAGCCGTTGTAGGATCCATGCGTCCCCGCTGTGTCGCGTCGCTGGGACTGCCGCGACATTACTTATCACAAGTCCTGAGTTGAGTTGTGCTAAAATGCTCCTTGGAAGCTAAGCAAAAACTAACTGTTGCGGGCAATGCAACGAATTTTTCCCCCAACAATCCTTCGTGGTTGGCCTCGGATCCGCAGTTCCTGGGCAAAGGCATGTGGTAATCGACATGATCCCTGCTGGGCGATCCGTGTTATTGGTAATGTCCCCCGAGTTTGGGTGAACCTTGAGCTTGTCCTTGAAACATCAGGGTCGGCGAGGACCGATGTGCTTTGCGCGCCTTGCTTCCTAGTGTCCGGCAATAGCTGCTAGATTGGCCGGTACTTTGCCACGTGCCTGTGGCTGTCTATGCACAGAGATATGCCAGAGGTCAACTGTGCCCGGAATGTGGAAGGTGAATTGGTCAATCAAACCCGGCTGCCTGTCACACCGTAGTGTCAACGATAAAGCCGAACGGCTCCTACTAGTTTCTGGAAGCGCACCTTGGAATGACATCGGGTAGCGACTCAGGTTGGCGTAGTGTTTCACCTAGACGGCAGCTATATGCTAGGATATAACGCCTTACGTGCAGCCAGACGCGTGATGGTTCATCTTGATGCAATACTCGGCCCGTAGCGTAACCCAAAATCGCAATGTCCCCGCGCTCTTGGCAAGCCTTGTATTGATTTACGCCCACGCAGAACTTTGTCAGCTACCCGATGTTATGCCTAACTCCAGAATGTGGTCGACCAGAACGCATCGTCGCTTGTAAAGTAGCGGTACATCCCATTGATTCCAATTGCAGTCAAATTCGGCACTTGTGAACAAGATGACGTAGTGACGTCTTCGATCTAAAGCGTAGATGGCGGTAAATTTCGCTCTGCAACCGACGCCGGTAGTTGTCTCATCATCTGCATATCCCTGCGCGTGCGGATGTTTGTGCCATGTATCTCTTTTGTAGTGTGTGCAAAGATTGTAACAACCGCTGCAACAAAAACAGGGTTGTAGTATCCTGGCATGATACTAGTGTAGATTTCGAACAAGAGCTGCCATAAAGGGCAAGAGTTTAGGGCGCTACTATCTGTCATTCGACATAGCATGACAAGGCGATAGCACTTCGCAGTGCCATTGGCCGAAAGTTTATAAACCGTTTCTCAAAATGGTAGGCGCTGTGCTGCTTCCTCGATGATTTCGTTATCAACAATTGTCTCTAAAAGGGAATCATCTAGAGCTCACTGTAAATACAGTGGAAGGGTGTGATCGGTGTGACAACATGGCAACTGGTTTCGTTGCAATGCAGTTCTCGAGACTTATTCGATGTATGAGCGATCATCCCGGACCTTGAAGGCGCAATGGTGTTCACCCAGAGTCCACAAGTGCACACGGACTGTCACACAAGTGGCTACAAGACCTGGTCGAGCTTTGCTGCAGACGTGCAACGGAGAGTCTTGGTCGATCATACCCATCTCAAGTAAAGCAAGTCGCGTGGGGGGCTCAGGGATGGGAGTGTTTGCCAGTTGCTTTCCAACACCACAGCAGCACCGAGGTAGGGCGCGACAACCTCCTCAGTGTTGGTTATGCATCCAAAATGCCCAGGCCAATGGACTCTATGAGTCCAATCGGAAAACGCGGGCCTGTAGTGCTCCGGAGATTAATGCTCTTGATATGTGCTGGGTTCAATCTTTGGAATAGATTTTGTAAAAGTTTGAGGAGCGGTGAAAAATGCCGAGTTTTGCCTTATCTTCAGATGGAGATGACGAGCAATGCCATTTCGAACAGACCTTGTCCTTATGCCAAGGACGGATGTGCAGTTCCTTTTGGTGATAAGCATACGTGGGCAAGTTTACACTGATTCATATCCAAATCAAGAATTGGTCAAGATGTACTCCCTGCACAAAATCATGTGCCATGCCAAATGTAATATATACACTGGACCACACAGCTGCCAATTCGCTCCAGATAGCATCTTTGAAGGTGGCTGGGAGTCACACGCACCGCATAGAATGGGAATGTGGTGTTGAGATCCATGGGACATTCCACGTGTAGAGTAGTTCCAAGTTGTAGTGGTGGTCAAGAGCCATTACACTGGGACTGCCAGAGTACAGGAGGCGGTGGTCATTTCCCGTCACGGGTGAGGTCCGGCTCTAAACCCACCTCCTCTAAAATAGCTGCATGTTGACAAAAATTGTCCAATAACTAGTTGTTGTCGAGGGGTAATTCATGAGGGTTGAGACTGAAAGTAGCTGGATTAGTGCTGATCATAAAGCATGCCGAGGCTCTGGACGAATGCATAATCGCAGCCACACCCAACGGGACATGGATCAAATGGGTTAGCAAATGCTTGGACCTGAATTTTGACCTGGTACCGTTGGGAATCAGCCCATGTTGAAGGCGGGGCAAAGGGCCCTAGCACCTGCAACAACGGTCGTTGACAAAACCCCTGCGGGGGTGTACGGCGCTCGAGTGGCTGTGAATCTGGCCTTGCTGATCCGGCTTCCATGGCCCAGAATACGATTGCTATCTCCTTCTTGGTAGTCGTAGGAGCGGAGCCGCGTGCAGCGGTCGTGGTACCATTTCGGGCATGAAGCGCTGTTTTCCCGCCCCCAGGTACCTCGCCCTGTGCGTCTCTTTCAGAGCCGTGTCCGCTGAGCGATCTTGTGGGCCGGAACTCCAGACCCGTCTTCCCTCCCGTTTGCGACGCAGATCACAACTGTTGGACGAGTCAGTTACGACGACATGTTGTTGAACTGTCGCCTGTTGAAGGGTGTGGTATCTGGTGACGTTGAAGGAGTGGTCGAGATTGTGCGTGAAACAAGTTCTAGGCGCCACACAGCTGAAATAGGAAGGACCCTCAATATCATGCGTACCCGGTCCGATAATGGACCATACCTTTCTACGGCCGTAGTTCGACGTTGAAAGCACATGACGGCCTGCAACAACCCCAGTTTCCAAGAAATAGCCATCCACGCCCGGTGCATTCACCCCTGCGGTTTCAACGGGCAGTCTTCAGTGACTGCGATTTGCCACAATAGGGACATGATTTTTCGGGCCGATTGGGTGTAGCCTTACTACATATACCACACCGAGGCTACGCGTGTCAGATAGTAACGCGCGTAAGGCGGAGTCAACGTTGTCTGTCTTGTGTCCAAGCCTAAGTAGAGATGGAACACCGTCCAGACTCTGGGTTTCCCCTTGAAAGCGGGGTCCTGGAGAAAATCTCGGAATGAAGAGATTGCTCTGGTCGAACGAGCATTCAGCGTCTACCAAACTTACCTCGGTATCTTTACAGTAATACAGATGGGTTGGAGAGACAATTTTCAAAATCTAGACCAGGTTGCAGAGATCAAACAGAGATGACGATCTCTCTCAATTCTGCCAGGGATGGGCTGAGCCAGAGAAGAAGCCATGTGCGCCCAACAGAAACATACTGATTCCACTATTCCCTCAGACATATAAAGTGCATGGCGGGGGAAAGATTCTAACACACTCACTTTTCCACAAATGTTGAATTGTTTTGGCATCTGAAAGTCGTTCGTCGATACGAGTACTACTTACCTCCCCTCATCTAGCATTGCTCTTGACCGCTCCTTCCCCTCCCCCGCACAAGACAGTCCGACCACACAAATTCAGTCTCAAAGAACAGCACACTAATACACAGATCTAGACTTCTTCCAACTGTGGGTCTGATTTGAACAGCATGCCAGGAGATCACAGCATCAGACGATGTTGAACCAACCATGTCTGCGAAATTCTCAAAAGACATCAACTGATCCGGCGACAAGTAATACTTCTAACTATCGGCTCTCCCCAGCCTCTAATCGGGAAATTTCTGCTTTGCCACAGATCAATTCGAAAATAAGAGCCTGGACATTGCAACTTGACACTGAAACCTTGCTTGATAAATTCAAAGATCATATAAGCATATATAGTTGATTTGGTCTCTCGTCAGATGGTAGACACCATCTCATTGCTTCACAAGTGAACACTTGCTATATGACCTTCTAATACCTTTCGGAAACTTACAGATACTCTCACAAACGAACAGCAACCCCCCTTTACCCCTCCCCAAAATCCTTTTCTCGCACACCTGTCCCCTGTCCCCCCAGCCTATCCAGCATTCCTCCACCTTCCTGGTAAATATTTCTCCACCACTCCTCATTCACACCCATTTACCGATATACCCACGAACCCCCAAGAATCGCCATCAGCCCCTCTTCCTTTTCGCCCATTAAAGCAAAATTCCATGACACCACCCAACCCCACAAAACTATGCATCCACTTACCTCATCCTCCCCTCACACCCCACACTTCAAGCCAAGTACCAGGAAAAACCCACGAGTCTTTGGCAGGATATCTTTTTTTTGCAAAAGAAAAAGGAAAATCTCACCAGTCCTCCGCAGAACAACAAAGGGCACATGCTACTATTGAAATGAACCCGTAACGATTCCAAACACACACACTCACACACACATATATATTTCATAAAAGCAACACAAAGACAAAGAAAACTGAAAAGAAAATCCTAAACTGTACACGCCATACAAATCTTCTCTTCGTAAAAATTCCCCCTCTCTATTTGGACATTTTGAGAAAAAAAAATCGACAAGTTCCCCAAAATCCCATCACCACATTCCACCTATCCTTCCAAAATGAGATGTTGAAAATATTAAATTGCATTGGGAGAAGAAAATGCCAAAACCACTCAGATGCATTTCTTCCACTCATAGAAATCTTTCTAGGAAAAAAAGACCAGTGAAGATCGTGACGAATGAACATAAAGATTGCAGACCTTTCTAATGAGTTTTGAAAATTTCACCAATGTAAATTCTGAGTGGGTAGTTATAGAATTCAAAGGGGGAATGAGGGGAAAATGAATTCCAAAGTCCAGTATTGTTATGGCACAAAAAATATACATATTTGATCCAACCCATCTTGTACGTGACACGAAGAAGAGACTTTCCCCGAGACACGACAAGACACCACATCACAAATGTGAGTCTCAAGTCAAGAGAAAAGACAGAACAGAAAGGGGGGAGAGAGAAAACCAACATTCCAAATGTCTTCATCATCTGATCATACAAATAAAGATGCCCGAAAGGGTTCCGCCTTTCAAGTCTAAGATCGGGCCAGCTATCATCCTTGCCTAAGCCAATCCACTCCACCACCCATGTCCATGCGCGATACACACTGAATCAATCGCATAACCCAGAGCTATAACTACCCATTGAACTAACCACTAACTTCGACACTTATACCCTGAGCAGCTTAGCAGCGTAGTCGGCAATCAGAGTCTCGGTGGGGAAGCTCATCTCCTCGAGCTTCTGAGCGTAGGGAGTTGGGACCTCAGCACCGGTAACCCTAGCAGGAGGAGCCTCAAGGTAGTCAAAAGCGTACTCGCAAGTAAGCGCCATGATTTCGCTTGCAACACCGAAGCTGGGGAAGCCAGACTCGACGCAGAGCATGTGGCCGGTCTTCTTGACAGACTTGACAATGGCCTCTACATCAAGGGGCTTGATGGAGCGCAGGTTGATGACCTCGGCCTCAACGCCGTACTTGGACTTGAGTTGTTCGGCGGCGACGAGGGACTGGCCGACGCAGCGGGAGAGGGTGACGATGGTGAGGTCCTTGCCGGGGCGCTCGATCTTGGCCTTTCCGAACTGAGGGTACGGTTAGCATGCTGGTCAGTGGGTAAAAAGGTGGGGTATCTTACAGGAATGACAAAGTCGTCCCTCTGAACCTCCTCGCTGACGGGGAAGGAGAGACCGTACAGAAGCCTGGCTTGCGTTAGCAATTTGCATGCTGACTGTGCGCTATCAATGTGACCTACTCGTTCTCCAAGACGACGACCGGGTTGGGGTCACGGATAGCAGCCTTGAGCAGACCCTTGGCATCCTCTGCGCTGTATGGCGAGACAACCTTCAATCCGGGAATGCTTCCGTACCACGCAGTGTAATCTTGCGAGTGCTGGGCAGCGACACCAGCGGCAAAACCGTTGGGACCACGGAAGGTGATGTTGCAGGGCTGGATACCACCAGACATGTAGTGGGTCTTTGCGGCGGAGTTGATAATCTGGTCAATGGCTTGCATGGCGAAGTTGAAGGTCATGAACTCGCACTGGTGTCTCTGTCAGCATTGCTTTTGCAGATCAGGAGAGCTGGAAAATACTTACAACGGGGTGGAGGCCAGCGAGCGCAGCACCGACGGTCAGACCAGCGAAACCAGACTCGGTGATGGGAGAGTCGATTACCCTCTTCTCACCGAAGCGGTCGAGGAGGCCCTTGGTGACCTTGTAACTAGGGAATCAGTCAGCACACGGTTCAGCTTGAGCCCAATTCGAATCAATGGAAAATATGCTGCTTCTGATTGCAGCTGTCTCTCCCTCATCGCACAATTGAATTGTCCGAGATTGGCATGGTGGGTCACATACGCTCCGTTGTATTGCGCAACTTCCTCTCCGAGCACGAAGACCTTGTCATTTCGCTCCATCTCCTCGGCCATGGCCTCATTGAGCGCCTCTCGTACAGTCATCTCCTTTTGTCCCGACGCATATCCTCTCCTTGCAATTGACGGTGTCAGGGCAGCGGCGCGGAAAGCAGGTCGGAAAGCGGGCGCCTGTCGTGTCGAGGCCATGAGGCGCGAGGCCGGTCGGAGGAGCCTTGAGGCAGCCATTGTGTGTGATGTGCGAGTTTTAGGGGGTGTGGTGAGGAAATGCCGGAGGCGAGTACTGGCCGCTGAGGCTTCTAGTGGTTGCTGGGGCTGCTGGACAATTTCTTCGGAGGTCGGGGATGCGAATCGTTGGGGCCCTGAACGCGCTAAGTCATAAAGCTTCGGGTGGGTCCCCTACTCCCAAGTGCGAGAACACCCGACACTTGACTTCTTCAGCTCCGGCAGCCCTCAAAGCCGGGGATGAACACCAGCGCCGGGGAATAACGCCTCTGCCGGACGGACATGCTAACTCGAATGCCGCACCGCATTTCCATCCAGATATGTTAATAATCAACACAGCCCTTGAACATTCACTCATCCAGCTCCCAAGTTCAGTGTCAATGCCCAATGGGCGTATTACGTATTTCATTCTCTTCTATCTTCACCACGTTTCGCGTTACCGTCACCTACCCTAGACCTTGCTTTGCTACCAGCTATTATACTATATATTCGCGTCTCCAAGGCGCGTGGGTGTAAATGCTAGGAGATTGCTCTCCCACATGGAAAGATGAAACAAAAATGCCCGCGACCAACCAGGCCCAAGATGCGAAACGAATTCTAATGCAAGGTGAAGCAAGAATGAAAAAAACTTAAGCATCCGCCGGTTTCCTTCCGACCATGAGGTACATGGGTGTGAAGAGCTTCTCGCGGCCACCGGCAACAAGGCAGTCGGCGGCCAGGGCAAGACTGTCGGCGGTCTTCTGAGTGCCCTTGGGGGCAAGACCAATTGTCTCGAGGCAACCGACGAACTTGTGGACAAATCCACGTCCAACCTTTGTCATACGAAGAATGGTGGGGATGTCGCCAAGGGTGCTGATGTACTTGAGCTGGCCAGACAGAGGCCAGTACCATGGGTAGGGGTCGTCCCTATCAGCCAAATCCTCGTGGTGCTCCATGACGAAACCAGCCGCCTTCATGGCAGCGAGCGCAACCTCGACCTTCTCCATGTTGGAGATACCATCGCCAATCTCGATACCAAGACGGATCTCGCGGTGGTGAGGGTTGTCATTGTCGTACTTGTCGGTCATGAGCCACTCGTAGACACCAAAGACACCACCGGGCTTGAGGACGCGGAAGATCTCGCTGTAAATACCCTCGAGCGATGGTGCGTGGACGGTAGCCTCGATGGCGTAGACGGCATCGAAGGAGTTGTCAGGGAACGACATTTGCTGGGCGCACGTTAGTCGGGAACAGTACGGGGTATTTGGCAATGCTTACCATGAAGTCACCCTTGACGAAGTTGAGCTTGTGTGAGAGACCCTCCTTCTCGGCGTAGGCGGTCGCACGCTCAATCTGGTAGTCGTTGTTGTTCAAGCCAGTGACGTTGACACCAGCGAACTTGACAATCTCACGGGCAGGTCCACCAACACCACATCCAACGTCGAGAACGCGCATGTTGTCCTGGAGGTTCATCTTGTGGGCAAGGTAGTGCTCGTGACGGGCAATTGCCTGGTAAAAGGACTCGCCGTAGGCATAGCGACAGAAGTGGAAAGACTGGCCCCAACCATACTCGTACAGATCGGTAGCAAGGTTGTAGTAGTGCCTGGTGAGGGTGGCGTATTCGTCTCGTCGTTCCTGTCGATGTTAGTTAGTCTACATGCTAGTGTTTAGGAGCCACCTGTTGCGTACCTTGCGAGTCTCCTCGGTCTCATCCTTTGCCGCCTTGTTGTCCCAGTGCTTGAAGTACTCATCAACGGCGGCTTGCTGAGCAGCCTTGTTCTTGCCGAGCATGGCAGTCATACCACCACGAGACTTTGCAGTCTGGCCGTGCATGGCCTTGTTAAACTCGGCATCGCGAGTATGGTCCTCCTTTTCAAGCGCAGCGGGAGACATTGTAGATATTAGAAGGGATGTAAGGAGTGATGTAAAAGTGGAACGGATGAAGCGGGTGTCAGAGAAGCAATTCCAAAGGCGAGGACCCTGGAAACTTTATAAGAAAGCAATGCTGGAGGGAAAGAGCGGTATGGGTAGGCAGAGTGGACAAATTCAAAGGGGGGAATCTGCAGTCGGCCAATCACAGCGCACTCTGTACGCGGCCTGGTCAACGGCACTAGCGGCTGCCCCCTCGTGCGCGTGAAAGCCAAGCCCGCGCTGCTGTGCCTGGACATTTGTTCCTAGCGCCACTCCGCCAACCTTGCTCATCAATCTTCGCCGCCCGTCGTCGCAATCAATCATCACCGCGCCCCACCCGCACGTACTCGACGCCTGCTGATACGCTCACTGCCATCGCCAGGCTATATTGCGGCAACACATTCTCAACAATCACGACTGTTTGCGCGCTCCTTGCCCGCCATGCCGCCCCAGATCAAGAGCGACTTGAACCGCAGCGGCTGGGAGACGACCGACTTCCCGTCCGTCTGCGAAAAATGTCTGCCCGACAACCCCTATGTGCAGATGCTCAAGGAGGACTATGGCGCCGAGTGCAAGATTTGCACGCGACCCTTTACCATCTTCCGCTGGAAGGCCGACCGCACCGCCCGACAGAAGCGCACCAACATCTGCCTGACATGCGCGCGTCTCAAGAACTGCTGCCAACACTGCATGCTCGATCTTTCGTTCGGTCTTCCCATTGTCGTCCGTGATGCGGCGCTGAAGATGGTTGCACCTGGCCCTCAGAGCGATATCAACCGACAGTACTACGCGCAGGAACACGAGAAGGAGATCGAGGAGGGACGGGGAGCCATGGAAGCCTACGAAAAGACCGACGAGAAGGCGCGTGATCTCTTGAAGCGCCTCGCACAGAGTGAGCCATATTACAAGAAGCAACGACGATTAGAGGCCGAGGCGGGCGAGAGCAGCGGACAAAAGGCGTTGCCAGCGCCTGGTGGCAGTGGTAGTGGAGGCGCTGGTGGTGGTGCAAGCCGTGAGAGCAATCACATCCCGGGACCCATCAGGACCAGAGATTCTCGCGGTCCTTCTGCGCGAGGAGGTATGCGGCCAGGACGGGGAGGCCGCATGGGAGGTCCAGCCGCAGAGCCGAGCCCACAAGACTGGCTACCACCTTCTGACCCCAACGTTGCGTCACTCTTTGTCACTGGTGTCGAGGACGACCTGCCAGAACATGAGATCCGCAAGCACTTTACACAATATGGACAGCTCCGGTCGCTGGTTTGCTCGCACCGAGCACACTGTGCATACGTCAACTATGCCAAGAGAGAGGATGCAGAGACTGCGGCAGCAGCTTTGAAGGGCAAGGTGGTTATTAAGGGTTGCCCGATGCGAGTCACTTGGGGCAAGCCGAAGCAGCTGGACAGCCTGGATCAGAACGTCAGGATGCAATACGCAAAGGAAGGACGTCAAGTGGCGGGATCATCGCGACGGGCCGCTGCCGCTTCTCAAGCCGCCATTGAGGCTGGTCCACAGAGCAACCTTGACAGCATGGTCATTGCGCCGCCACCCGGTGCCGACGATGAAGTCCAGTATGCCAGTCTGGCAGGCAACTAAACTAGCTTAATATTTCCTTGCATTGGGACGGCGTTTTGCGATGCGTGGATTGCATGCATGGGTATCACGATTCAATTTGTCATGGATAAAAAGCCTAGGACGAGCAGCACTTTGTTCCGCCTAATGTAGTTTTTCCCTTTCCCTTTTTGATGTCCTCGTTATCGCCTCGTTCGGTGTGTTCGTGTATCCGTAGTTCTATAGATTGTCAGTCGAGAGGCGCCAATGCCAATGATATTGTATGTATCATACTGTATTTGCCATCTGGATCCTCTGCTTGACCCTGCACTACGTTCTCGCGCAGGAACTTGGAAACCTCTTCTGCATGTACCAACGACTTTTGCAGCTCCTCACTTCCGATGCGCAGATTGCGATTCGACTCAAAGTTCTTGCGGACCTCTGCGCGGGCGGCCACGAGTGTGTGGGTGTCGCCTATCGCTGTGAGCATGTTTTCGAAAGACAGGGAAGTGTCCGTACCTTGGAAGGCGATGCGCGCAGACCGCAGCAGGTTCCGGTAAGCTGCCAATGCCATGTTGTGTCGATGTGAGAGTTGAATGAATAGCAAATAACGTGGGCGCGGAGGTCCGCAAAGAAGATTAGTTGCACGTGATGCCGTCTTTCGGGAAGATCCCTGTCGGCGATCCAACAGTTGCATCGGCGCTGATGTCAGGCCTCACAGAGGTCCACACACGAGCACGCACAACTGGCCTCTACAGTACAAATCGAGCTCCCACGCCGGGCTTCGATCTGCCACTGAGCCACCATGGTGTCTTTCTGGCCCTGGAAGGTAACTTTCCTCTCTCACCAACCCCGCCTTCTTACGCTAACGGCAACAGGGCAGCGAAGACGCCGCGTCTTTTGAGAGAACACTCAACGCCCTCACTGGCAAGATCAACAGAGCCGCCGCGCGAAATGACAAACAGAAACAGCTCGCGCGCCGCGCGCGTGTCATGTGGACGCTTTATGCTGGCTTTGCATATATTCTGATCGCCGTCGTCCTCACTTTTGTCACTGGCTGGCAGAATTGGGGTCCTATTGAGGGGTCTGTTGTCGCGGGCGGCCCACTACTGTAAGTCCCACCTTTGGAGCCGTTAACGCGTCATATCTGGCTGACCACCATGCCGCAGCATCTACGGGCTACGCTACGCGCTCATGAGCTACTTTGACTACCGCATTCGCAACACGGAGCATTACCTCGAAAAGTTGGACAAGGAGCGCGACGCCACTATCGAGCGCCTAAAGGAGGCCACAAAGTACAACTCGACGCAGCAATTGCTGGAGAAATACGGCGGTGCTTCGCCAAAGCCAAAAGAGTTGGTTCAGGATGAAGATGACTCTCCTGCCCGCAGCAGGTCAAGGGGACCCCAGAAGCCGCTACCGCCGCCAGGTCCACGCACTGGCATAGCTCCTCCGCCCACTGCAAACATCAACCGCCCTCAGGCTCCCCAGCTTCCGACAACTCCGCAGCAGGTGCCTTCGATTGTGACGCCTCCACCTCCGCCGTCGCTGCCTCCCCTCAATGCACCCGGTGCTGAATTCGCTCCCAATGCCTTTGAATCTCACCTGAACAAGCCGCAGCAGCATGAGCCTACCGTTCAGCCCCCTACAGTCCCCGAAACCCACTGGTACGACCGTATTCTCGATGCCCTGCTTGGAGAAGACGAGACTCAGGCTAAAAACCGCTTCGCCCTAATCTGCACAGAATGTCGCCTCGTCAACGGCCAAGCCCCTCCCGGAGCGCGTACACTAGAAGACGTCGGCCGCTGGCGCTGCGGCGGCTGCAGTGCATGGAACGGCAAGGAAAAAGTCCGTGAAGACGATGTTACAAGACTAGTCAAGGGCTGGGAGGCGGAACGCCGTGCGAAAAGTGAAGCCCACCTGCGCACTCAGAGTCCTGACGGAGGTATCGATTCGGATAACAGAGAGACGGAAGATGATGGCATTATGATTGGGGCTGATGAGGGGCTGGGCGTTCATGTCCCCCCTACGGAGAGTACTGAGGATGATGATGCCCCAAGGGCTAGGGTCACGAGGAGTAAATCGAGAGGGAAAGCGAGGAAGTGAGAGTTCGAGTGAAATAGGCAAGATGGGGCTTTTTCTTAGTTGTTTTTTTTCCTTTTGTCAAAAAAATTGAGGGATCGATTGCAAGACTAGCAAGCAAAAAGGCGGGTTTTTATAAGATTTTTTTTTAGAGTGGTAACCCGGTGGCTTAGTCTAGTCTAGCAGTCTCCCCCTTTTTTTTTCTCCTCCTTGTCTTTGATTGTTTTGTAAAATTATGGAAGTCTTTTTTTTTCTCTTGCAACGGTGTATTACTCATAAGTTTTTTTTTCCCATACCTCACTATCAAGGACTCCTATTTTCTCCTCCATATATCCCCCGTGTATGAATTCCTGTAGATTTCCCTTATCATTGGATTCCTCCCCCTCCAACAAAAAAAAACAAGAAAATCAAATAACTAGCGTAAGAAAAACACGGACTCGCATCAGTGCTTCAACACCACAGCAACCACGATCCAATCACTCATCAATCCACTCCTCAACCAAAAACCTACACTGCACATTCCAATACTCCCACAGCAACCTCCTCGTCTCACTCATTTCGAATTCGCCATCTTCATCTTCTTCCGCTGCAGCAGCGGTAATAGTAAGGTACGCGGTGCTGTTGCGTCTCTCGCCCATGACTGTCCCCTTTGACGGGTCGGGATGCAGATCCGGATTGTGAGTTTGCGGGCGTTTTAAGGTAGGGTTTGAGTTTGCAGCTGGGGTCGGGGAGGGGCGGGGGGTGGTACTGGTGGGGTGGGGTGGGAAGAGGGATGCTGTGGTGGTTGTGGATTTGGGGCGAGGGGAGGCGGCGCGGGCTCGCTTTTGGAGTTTTGTTGGGGTGGTGGTTTTTTTATGGATGCTGGGTTTTTTGGAGAGGGAGAAGTGGCGGGTGAGGTTTGGGGTACTGCTGGATTTGGTGGCTGGGGCGATGCGGGTGCGGGTGCGGTGTGGGATGGGTGCTGTGGTGATGTTTGTGGGTAGGGCGGTGGGTGTTTCTTCTTCACGGTGGAGGGGGATTTTGCGGGATAAGTCTACGCTATTGGCTTTTCGGGGGGGAGGAGAGATGCTGGATTGAGGTGATGTGGGGGGTTTGGGACATGTGTTGATGGGGAGCTTGTTGAGCCATGTACGCAGCCATGCGGGTTTTGCGACTCCAGTGTCTTCTTTTGTTGGCTGATGTGTTGTGGAACGATCTTTTACTGTGCTTTGTAAGCCTGGGTTCTATTGCACCGGTGAATCAGTAGCACCTTGTGGGCTCATAGGAGCACTTCTGTTCTTCTTATGAAGAGTGTTTCTCTTCTTTAGCGGTGCACTTGTTCGTGTAGTATCGTGAGTGAAGACCTCTCTTCCTGTCTGAGCACGAGAGTTGGTATATCCTCGTGAGGGTAGCGGGAGAGGGCAGCTAGTATCGCGTCTCGTGCTATGCTCAAATTGCCGTTCGACTTTGCATAGGGTGCATATTTTACGGACCTGATGATCCAGTCAGTAGTTGCTGGTAGATTCGTTAAGTAGGAGATAGATGTGACTGCCATCTAATTCGATGGGTAGTGACATTTGCATCTCATAAGATAACCTATCATCAGTTCCAGAGGCACAGATCCAAGACTTACACGCTCCATGTTGATTGTCGTACCGCACCGCTTGACAATGTTGCTAATAGACGCTGAGACACTGGTCCTCTGAACAAGAAAATAGGAGCCTGGGCAATAGTGACCATGTATAGAAAGGTTTGCTAACTGTCATTTTCCTGTAATACACAAGCATCTTCGCACCCTGTGCGGGGAAAGCGACAACGGCTGGGACAGGGTCGGTAGAGGGTCAGCATCGGTATCAAAGAGACATCATCATGTACTATGAGAAAATCTAACCCAAGTACTGCACCAGAACCAACTCCATTTCCCCGTTTCCATGGTTTCTTATGCAATGAATGGTCTGCGCCTTGCAAACGCTTCAGTTGATATCGCCCAAGTTTTGGTTGACTGGCAGCTTCACTTTTGACTCGACAAAGAAGCGCATCGATCTCGCGCTTGTATTTTTTTTCAACCTCATAGATGATGTTCTGACCCTGTTCCACAAAGCTGGCCATCCAATCACCCATCATTTCACGTTCTGGGCCAGGTTTTGGAGTGCTCGGTTGAACCGTTATCGAGGATTCCTGATTTCTGTTAAGGTGTGCCGACTACTCTGAACGAGATGTCTTACAGGTGACGTTTCTTCATGTACCCCTTCTGGCAGAGTGTTTTCATTATGTTCTGAATTGACCTTTGAAACAACGGGCTGTTGAAGGTCTTTCTCGACACGCTGGTTCATGCCGGGGCCAAATGAGTGACGTTGAACAGCTGACGCAGCATGCACATGAGCGGGACGTCCTGATGGCGCTTCTTGAGCAAGAACAGAATCAAGACGGTGTGACCAGGCTGCAGGAGAGAGTGAGGCTGGACCAGAGAGTTGAACGTTTTCAGCAGCATTAATGAAGCCAGAAGTGTTCTGCTGAACAATGACTGCATCGTTCAGAAAAATGCCAGCCATCTCAGCCACCTGCTGAAGCTTTAAGAATATCTTCTCAAGTGCCTTTTTTTGCCTCTCAAATGCAGCTTTAGATGTTTGAGTTCGACGTGAATGCTACTCGCGGAGCTTCACTCTTGCAATCTTGAGTGCATTGAACGACTCCTCGATAAGCAAAGCCTCTTCTGCTCGACAAGCAAGGCGTCATGCAAAAATCGAACGCTATGATTTTCCGGTAAGGTTTCGAGCAACTTGCTTGTTTCGTTGTAAGTGCACTCTTGCTGCTTAACGCGTCCATGGGCTTCGTCCAACCTATTGTTCTCAACCTCAACAATCCTGTCTTCCTGCTCTTTCATGTTTTGCAAATCAAGGCGAACAGACTTGAGAACATCTCTACAGTTTTGTATCTCCTGTACGATGAGTGTTTTCAGTTCGTCATCGTTCTCTTCAGCAGTCACTCCGGTCTTGGGAGATGCCATGCCAAGTTTGTGCTGGGCCTCTTGGTGATGTTGTGGTTTTGTTGCACAGGATTGAAGTTTCAACAGTACGTTGCCCTGAAAGGAATAGTGATTTGTAGTGATATATCAGTGTTGCGTAATGATGAAGGTCAAAGTGAAGGTGAGGTTAGCATCCGTCCGGTCTTTCGGCTCTCACCGTTCGTACGGACGAAACTTATCCTGGTATCCTGGTATGGGCGTATCGTGACCTAAGTTCCTGAGTATGCAATGAGCTCAGCAAACAAGTGTGATGAAGAGATCTGGGAAAACGTCAATGTCAAGGGCTAGCAACAACGCTAGCGATGTGATGGTGGTGAATGCCACAATGAAAAACGCAGGGAGTGGGTCAACGGCAACTTTACAGGAAGGCACGCCCATGCTACGTCCTTCCCAATGCATACAGGACGCAGAAAGGAGGATCAGGTACCCATCAAGTCCAGAGACTACAGGTCTCGTGTGGGTGGGTGACATCACACACATGATTGGATTTAACATTCGAGTCGAGTAAAGCTACATAAACTAATAATTCCTCAGTCCACTACATGTCATCTCATACAAAGCATATCAACACATGGACAGACAAATACAATAACAAGTCGCTGCGTCGTCTCATAGCGCAGCTAGAAGGGTATCCCGAAACAAAAACAAAGCACAAATACAAAACCAGCTGCCAGGGTGCAAATCCGAATTGCTCGCTTGCCCGTTGTCGCCATAATCATGAGTGTTCGTGAAGACTTAATAATAAATGCCCTGGCACACAAAAAAGGTCAGGAACAGTTCATATCTTTCACTCGCGCAACAAACCACCAATGCCAAGACCTACACCTTGATCGACGCGTCCGCGTTTGGGCGGACTAGTCTGATTTCGCAAGTCCGCTGTTGATGGCATGCGGCCCCTCTTGAGCTCGCTGGCACGAGTCAAGCCGTGGCCCTTTTTGACCTGGCCAAAGATTTTGCTCTGCACAAGATTCGAAGGCTGCGAGGCCGGTGCAGACATGATGCCCTTTGCTGGGGGTGGTTGTTGCAGCAGGCTTCGTGCCATTTGGCTGGCCTGGGATTCTGGCACCTGGTCGTCTTCCCGATCTGTAAAAGCCTCCTCTTCATCAATGCTAGACGCAGTAATGGTTGAGTTGCTGCTTTGGCGCCGAATGCTCTCGGGCTTCTGCTGGTAGTGGACTGGGGGTGCTGACTGGGGAATGTTGGTTGGCGCGAAGAGGGGCGGTGTGCGAGGCACCTCGGCGCGGGGGAAGGCAGCTCTCTGGTTGGGTGTTTGAGGCAGTGATGACATGGATTGTGCACCTCGCTGGTGGCTGAAGCGTGCCCTTGGCGCCTGCACTCTGTTGGGAGTGGAAGGAGCTGTCGACGCGTCTTGGCTAAGCATCTTGTCGGCCAACAACAGAGCCTCAAAGTTGCTCTGGCTCCTGCTTTGCTGAGAAAGTGGAGGAGGCGGGACGCGATTGAGGCGGTTTCTTGGGGTAGGCTGGGCTGGGGTGCCAAAGGTAGATCGGGGCGACGATTGCTCAATTTGCTCCAATAGAGGGGCAATGTGGTCGCGGTTGTTGCGGATTCTCGTCTTGAGCCGGTCGTTTTCCTCAATGAGACTTGCCAGCTCGCCCTCACGGTGCTCAGTCAAGCGCTTTTGCTGCTCGAGCATCTCTCGCAGCTCGTCGTTCTCGCTTTGAAGGACTTGGTTCTGGCGGGTCAGTTCAGACACCATGACAGCATTGGCCGCGTTGGCCGAGTCCTGGTACGTCTGTTCTGGCGCGGCCATTGTGGCACGGCGCTTCTCCTCGGCTTGCTGTAGCACGTCGAGCTCGCGTTGGGCCATGGCCAGCTCGACAGCCATGCGGCTCGCAGCTTCCTGGCTCTCCATGACGGCCATGTTGTGCTGCAGCTTGTAGTGGGCTGCCGAGAGTCGCATATCGCGCAGGGCGTTGGACAGGCTGTTCACCATGGCCCTCAGCTCCTGTACAGAGGCACTGTTGACCTGGTCCTGGGGGTACAGGCCAGCGCCCAAGTCGGCCAGGGCAGACGCCTGGTCGGGCAGCTTGGTGGTGGGCGGGGGAGAGGTGAGCTGGGGAGTGGGGGGAGAAGGCGTCCGCATTGCCGCGCGAGCAGCGGGCGCCTGTGAGGACGAGGGCGGAGGTGTCATCGAGGACGTGGTGCGGGGCGCGGGCGAGGCCAGCTTGGAGGTGCCTGGCGACGCGGGCTGGTGTTGAGGCGGGTGCTGGTGGGCGTCCATTGCGGCGGCGTCGGGCGGGCGGCGGTAATACGCGACGCGGGAGCGCGACTTGTGCGTGTGTGGAGAAGGCGAGGACGGCGTCGGGGCGCGCTGTGGGCCGCTTGCGGTGGCGAGCAAGGGCGGGGGTGCAAGGGATGGAGAGTTGCAGAGGTGGTGGTGAGGGTGAAGGGCAAAATAGGCCGTGGCAGACGTGTCGTGGGCGGTCGCAGCGTCGCGGGCCCTGCGCTGGCTGCCGGGCTGGCTGCCTTGGTTGCGGTGCGCGCAGGCGGCGCTAGGCCCAAACGGCCGCCATGTCGATAAAACACAGACAGCAGCGTGTCGGCTGGGCAACCGTTCCCTCCCGTTCACGCTCAGACTGGCTGCTGCGCCCGGCGCGGAGAATTACTCTGGCCCCAGCCAATTTGTCTTGTCGCCACACGATCCTCGACCCTCGTTCCCGGCCGGGCGTGCTTCTAGCTCCTTTGTCAGTCTATGCGAGTCTGCATGAACGCCTTCGGAACCCCTAGGCGTGAGCGTGACATCCTGTAGCGCCCAACACCATGGACCAGTCTTCGTCAACCCGCCCTTCGGGGATCCCCAGGCCCGCCCCCGCCTCTCGTCTGCCCGTCCTGCGTCAGTCGGCCAGCCAGTCGCAGTTGCGTGCCACCCCCTCGACCGAGCAACTGCGCAAGAAGCCCTCCCTGGCCTCCATCTCTCGCCCAACCGCCTCGACCCTGCAGAAGAAGACATCCAGGGCCTCGCTCATCCTCCCCAACGGTCCTCCTGCTGCTGCTGCTGCTCCCGCCCCTTCGATTGCCGCGCCCCCGAGTTCCACTCCAGGACGGACCCCCTACTCCTCTTCCCGTAGAGTCAGTGGCATCCCCAACTTTGGCCAACGCCGCACCTCGACCGCGGCCTCGAGCGCTTCCTCCAACTACAGCGACGCTTCGACCTTCAAGAAACCCCTGGCCCGGCCTGTCTCGTCCCAGCCGAAGGAATCGTCACGTCCGACTTCCTCATCTGTCCCTGGCGGCCCGGAAGACACATTGGGCCGGCTAGAAGGCTTCAGGTCGGCCTCAAGGGCATCCTCACGCGCAAGTTCACGGGCAGCACACCATGAAAGCGACGCGGAACACGAGGCTGCCGTTTCAGACGGCTCAGATCAGCCACGGCCCTCGCTTTCTGAAAGAACCATAGAGAGTCTATCGCAACTTCCATCTTCACCAGCACCAAAGAAGGGAAGGCGCAGATCAAGCTTCTTCAACAATGACAACAGCATGCCGCCACCCCTGCGTCCGGCGTCGGCCACATCCAACGGTAGCAGACCATCGACCAGCGATGGTTCGCAACAAACCATCCCAGGGACTCCAAAGAGACTTGCTGTCCCCCCTACCAACAGGATGTCCATGACATCCCCAGGCAAACGAAGTGCGAGTGCCAACGTCATTTCATCAGCTGTGACGCCTACCAGACAAACATCCCTTGTGCGTTCCGCGTCAACCGTCAAGAAGCAGCCGCTATCGGCAGCCCACAATCTCCAAGACACACCCAAGCCGCGTTTGATGACCAACACCAAGAATCTGGCTGCACGCACACCGAGAAACCGGGCATCCTTAGGCAATATGTTTGCACAAGCAACCTCACCTCCCGGTACTGCCGTAAGCTCTCCAGTCACAGGTCACGAGACCCCCGTGAAAAAGACTCCAGACACCGTTCGAAGGGTCGCCAGCTCTTCAGCAGCTCTGCGGGATCACATTGCAAAGGCCAAGGCGGCAAAGAAGCCAGACATTGCTCCGGCACCCGTGGAAGCATCGCCAAAGGCTGCGAGCTCCTCGAATGCCTTGAGAGAACAGATCGCAAAGGCTAGGGAGGCTGCCAAGCGGGCAAGGGCCGAGCCCGTTAGGAACAGTACACCCCCTTCGGATGTCATCATTCCCGATCCGGCCGAAATCGCAACATTTGACTTTGGTCTCAATGAAGACCCTTTCAATCAGCGCGCCAAAGGTGGCGGCTCTGTTCTGCGTCGGCGTATCGATACTGCTCGTGGAGATGGCCGCTTGAACATTGCTGCAATGGGCCTTAAAGAGATACCAGACGATGTACTTTCAATGTATACTTATGATCCCAACGACACAAAGGTGGCGTGGGGCGAAGTTGTAGATCTTACTTCTATTCTAGCTGCGGATAATGAGCTTGAAATTATCCCAGACAGCATGTTTCCTGACGTTACTGTCGAAGACATGATTGACTCCGACGAGGCGGGTCCTCAGTTTGGCGGAGTCCAGAATATTGACTTTCACGGTAACATGCTTCAAGAGTTGCCCATGGGACTGAGACGACTTACACAGTTGTCCAAACTGAATCTTGTAAGTCTTTGGTCAAGCAGGCGGTGTTTCCTCAGTCTGGCTCAATTTTTGTGTTGTACAAAAATGCTAACAATATCCAGTCAAGGAATAAGCTGTCCATGGAGGTATTCGACGTGATTGCCCAAATACCCACTCTTCGCGAGTTGAAGCTAGCCGAGAACAACCTGGAAGGTCCCCTGTCACCAGCGCTGTGTGATCTTACGGCACTGGAGATTCTGGAACTGCAAGCAAACAAGCTGGATAGCCTCCCCAGTGGCTTCGAGCGCTTGACCCAACTCCGCACGCTTAATGTAACCGACAACCAGCTCCGCAGCATTCCCACCGAGGTCTTCTCTTCTGCCCTCATTGAGCTGCACGCGTCTAAAAATCGCCTCGAGGGTGTTTTCTTTTCCAGAAATTCTGTAACGCATCTGCAAGAACTGCACGTGGCTCAGAACTCTCTTACGTCGCTATGCGAAGACGACTCAATTGATTTGCCCGCACTTAAAGTCTTGAATGTCTCTATCAACCGACTTACCTCTCTACCTGCAGTATCGGGTTGGAGCAATCTCATCACCCTACTAGTGGGAGAGAATAAACTCACAGCTTTGCCTGAAGGGTTCACCGCCCTTCAGCAGCTCCGTACTGCAGATTTCACTGGCAACGACATAACCCAGCTTGATGAGAAGATTGCTCTTATGGAGAGTCTTGACCACCTTACTGTGGCTGCCAACCCCCTGCGTGATCGAAAATTCCTTTCCATGGGTACCGAAGACTTGAAGCGTGACTTGGCCTCCCGGTTGCCAGCTGATGATCTCCCAGCCGAGGTTAATGAAGAATTTATGAATGAGGATGCTCAAGAGCCTCAATCCAAATGGGAACTTACTCCCTCTGGCACTCTGGATCTAGCAGGCAAGGATATGGACGAGCTTGAAGTTGACGACGCTACATCAGAAGTTCTTGTTAATGGCTTACGTCAACTCCAACTGCAACGCAACAAGTTCATCGCTATTCCGCCTGTTGTTGGGACTTTTCAACACCTCACTGTTCTTGATCTTTCCAGGAACGCTATTGGAGTTGCATTGTCAGCGCCGCTCGAGCTTGCTCAACTTCGCGATCTCCGCCTTGCTAGCAACAAGCTGACAAGCTTGACACCACTGACGGCCCACCTCACAGCACCACACCTTGTCACCTTGGACGTTTCGATAAATCGCCTGAGTGGTGCTCTGCCTACTCTTCACACCTCATTCCCGTCGCTCACCACTCTGTTGGCATCGGACAATAAGATTTCAGAGGTCTCTGCCGAAAGTCTGACGAATCTGAGAATTGTGAACCTTGGAAACAATGACATTGACCGCTTGGAGCCACGTATCGGCTTGCTCCAAGGCACTCTGACTGGCTTCGAGGTTGAAGGAAACAAGTTCAGGGTGCCCAACCGACAAGTCCTACAAAAGGGTACAGATGCTGTTTTGACATGGCTGCGGGACAAGATACCAAGGGAGAGTTGGAAGAGCACCGACAGTGCAGGTACTGAATTCTTCGATGCTGATGATGGTGGCTTTTAGGTTTCTCGGTTGGGATGTTAGACTAGGGCGGCAGGTTTAGGGAAAATAGGTCAGGTGTCTATGGAAGAGTTACTCTCTCGGTTATATTTTAGGTATTTTGTAATACTTTCATGTATATATTTGCCCTATGGTCAGGGATTTGGAGGTATTTTCTTGTAGACTTATACCTTGGTATATTTTTCTCATTTTTCCTCTCTTCTCATTTTTTGTCATTTTCATACTTGCTATTCTTTTCTCGCGTATCAAATGGGGGGATTGCTACGATGGCCATACGGTGTTGATTGTAGAATTAGTCATGGCGATCTGATTACGCAGCAACATGCACAGTCCTATATCCTTTTAGAATGCAACTCGATAAAAACAATTCCGACTGATGCATGGCCACCGTTGTTGCTCATAGTTTGGTTCAAACGGCGATGTCCCGAAGGATGCGCGCCGTCTTGTCGACCCACTGACTAGAGGACTAGCGTCGGCGAAACGCTTTTCCGCCAGCTCGCCTCGCGCACGCTAAGCGGCACCTCGAAAATTCGCGGATTGTCGAGATTTCTTTCCCCGACAGCCGTACGATTCACTAACCACCAGGTCCGCCATCGAGGTACGTTAGCCATTCCCGCGTCGCACCGAGCGCAATCGCAACATTCCATCGTCAACGCGACACTCGATACAAGAAAGCACGGTTGGGCGACAGAGGGCTGATTCGAGCATAGACAATCCGATACAATGGCCATCAAGCACAACCAGCAGATTCAGAAGAATCACTTCCACAAGGACTGGTATGTTGGGGAAATGGGAAATTTTTTGCAGCGGTTCAGTAAACTAACTGCAAGACAGGCAACGCTACGTCCGCGTGCACTTCGACCAGGTAATTCCCCTCTCACCTCGCTGAGAGTAGTGGCGCCTGTGTACATATTTCTGACATTGCAAACAGCCTGGCAAGAAGAAGTCCAGACGCAATGCTCGTGTTGCCAAGGCTGCGAAGGTCGCCCCCAGGCCTGTTGACAAGCTGAGGCCCGTTGTCCGCTGCCCAAGTAATGATTTTCCGCCAAATGCACTTTGACAAAATTGCTAACCGCCGTAGCCATCAAGTACAACCGCCGTGTCCGCCCCGGCCGTGGTTTCTCTCTTGCTGAGTTGAAGGGTAAATATTCTCCTTCAACTATGTTGAGCACTACTAACATCTACAGCTGCCGGTATCCCCCGCAAGTTCGCTCGCACCATCGGTATCTCTGTCGACCCCCGCCGCCAGAACCTTTCCGAGGAGGGCCTCAAGGCCAACGTCGAGCGCCTCCAGGAGTACAGGAAGCGCCTCATCCTCTTCCCCCGCCGCAACGGCAAGACCAAGAACGGTGACGCCTCCGCCGAGGACGTCAAGGCTGCTAAGAGCGGTGACAACCTCGTCAGCAACACCTCTGCCGTTTTCCCCATCAAGAACACTGTCCAGCTCGAGGAGGGCCCCATTGGCAACTACGAGGCCACCGAGAACGCTTACAGGAAGCTCCGTGACTCTCGCGCCGAGGCCCGCTACGTCGGTGCCCGCGAGAAGCGCGCCAAGGCCAAGGCTGAGGAGGCTGAAGCCAAGAAGAAATAAGCTACTCGCTGGTGAAGCGATTGCGTGGTTCTTTGCTATGGCTTACGACACTATAAAAGTCAAGGTTACGATACGGCAATGGATATTTCCAGCATGGGTGTTCCCAGCGTGGGCAATCCCAGCATGGGCGGCGTCACGGTTAGGTCTGTCTAAGGTTGACAGCATGTGAATGATACCTAGTTTTTCAAATGCAAGCCGTGCCTCCCATTTTATAATGTCATAGTTGTGTTCGTCACCAGGTAATTTTTGTGTCACTAATTTACGTCGCCTAACAGTATTCGGTCCTGGGTACGGGGGATTCAAGACTCCATTCTTGGGTATCAACGTGATTTTTTTTATTGCAAGTAACCCGACAGCGCTTTGTGCCTGGTCCAACTTTCGGCCAAACTACAAGTCAGCCTCCTTTTTCCAATACGGACTTGGAGACATACTACTCAACATTGACCAAGGCTTCTCCTTGGTCTGGTTTGTCCCTACGTGTACGTACACTTCCAAGGCCGAGCAAAAAAAAAGACCGAATTAATCAAGAATGTGCATTCAACCAGTCAAATCACAAAAAAAAACACCCACAAACCAGCAAAAAGTCCCATGTAGTATAGTCATTCAATTCATTTCACTCATTCCCAATCATCAATCTATGATAACATCGCATGAAGCCCCTACGACTGCGTATTAAAATCCCAAACACCCGAGCCATCCAAATCCAAGGGGGGTTGAAAATCCAGAATATCGCTGTCGGCTAGCGGGAGTTGGGACTCGGAGTCCGGATAGCTGGTCGCAACGGATCCGTGGTAGCTTGACGGAGGAGGGGGAGGAGGGTGGTGGGGGAAGTTGTTGGGGTGTTGAAGTTGTTGTTGGTGGTGGTGGTGGTGGCCTGGTGGTAGTGGTGGGGTGGCATGGGTTTCGGGGTGTGAGTGGGTAGTATCACTCATGATATCATCCAAGCCCCAGGTCTGGAAGAAGGAAGAGGCATCAGCTGTATTCATAGGAGCAGCGGGACTCTTCTCGCTTCCGCTCATGCGGCCTTCGTCTTCATCTTCCGTTGTCGCCGTTGCGCTCCTGCCTCCCATCTCCATGACCGCATCATCTAGCATGCTGCTTAAACACCGGGCGGCTAGGAACGCCATGTCGGATTTCCGGCCGAGATACCATAGTCCTTCGATGCAATCGCCGCATCGCGATCGTGCTTGCTCGCGTTCTTCGCGCGTCGAGTCCGAGGAGGCGGCGATGGAAACGAGGATGTAGCCTGCTCTGCATAGGGAGCGGACGAAGACGACGGTCCAAGGTTCTGTAAGTAACGCCGCTTCACTGAGGGCAAAATGGAAGTCGCTCCGTACACCCCCTGCGGCTGCGGTAGCAGCAGCTGCAAAGTCCTCTTCGCTCTGCGTCGCTGAATGTATACTGGCGAGGCTCAGATCCGCGACCGCCAGCGCATTTTGACGGCGTAGCGTCGCCACGAGGTTGGAGGCTAGACGGCAAGCGCGCTCGTTGGGGAGTGAGAGGGCTGCAGTGTCGATTGTGTGGAGGAGGTCTGAGAGGAGGAAGGTGCCGAGGTGCCAGTGACCCGCGAGGAGAATGTACCAGGATTGAATGCGCGTGGGGAGTGTGGCATGGTGGGTTATGCAGTCTGAGATGAAGGGGGCGTAGGTGCGGGACCAGTGCGTGTATACTTGGAAGGCAGCGTTGATGGCAGACTGTTGTTCTGTCGTTAGTATGGCATCCCCAAGATGATGGATTATGGAAGGACTTTTCAAGCTCCTTTTCAAATGGCGGAATTTGACTTACTTCCATTTTATCTGCTGACGCTCGTCGTGATACGAGCGTTTGAATCTGTGATACCCGTCGATACAATAGTACTTTTACCGGCGCGGCGGAGCTCAGTGTTGAAGCAGCCAGTTTGTAACTGCATGGCCATCTCGTTGCTTCGGGGTCTGCTTGCGAGTCTGGGCTGCGCATGAACAAGTTGCCCCATACTTTGTCGTCTTCTGGGTTCTTAGATGCCTCACTTTCCACGGTTGGGGCGTCGATGGTGGGGTCTGAAGGGACAGGATGGACTTGGGTGTTGAACATGTTTGGTATTACTGGCCATGCGGTCGAGGCAGAAGTGGCGGCGGGGGGAGGAGTCGGCTGGGCGGGTTTGCGACTCTCTGGCCGAGGAAGTTCGCAGTCTTCATCGTCGACAACCACTGTGCGTTCTGAGATTGTGGCTGACAGTGTGTCGAACATGACTCCGAGCCAGTATAATAGGTTGAATGTATCGCGGTCTTCTTGTCGGAGAGGGTCTTGGAACTTCCCGTCTGCTGTCCTAGGCATGGCTTGTTCTGCACGCTCCAGTGTGCGTCGCTGAGCCATCATCTGGCGCAATGCTAGTTCCAGAAATAAGGGTGCTTCGTCGTCTTGTATGATGCTCTTGAAGTATTCGTACTTGGCTTTCAGTTGGGAGACGCTGTACGGAAAAGGGCGGGATATGTCGAGAGGCCGCTGCGTGAGCGAGAAGATGATCATTGCGAAGACGACGCGGAACGAATCGATGCCAGCTGCACGGTGCAGTATCTGGGATGTCTGGTGCCACAGACCTTCTTGCATTGATCGCTCGAAGTAATTCGACTCTGGAAATTCGTCCGTTGAGTAGTTGAAGTCTGTTGGCCGAGCCCGCGAACCTCGGTCACCTGCTTGAGCCCACTGCGATGCAAAGGCCACGACGGCCATGTTAAGTGCCTTGGAGGCTGTACGCTCTTCCTCAGCCGTCAAGGCTCGTGTACGAATAGAGTTGTACGCTCTGTCAAGCTGGATGACGCGGTTGTACATTCGGTTGCCCCATGTCGAACCCCATTCCCTGTTTGCCCTTTCTGTTGATAGGACAGACGGCTTGTGTTTCTGTAGTGTGTACGGACAGTTGTGCTCGGTCAGCCAGCATGAAAGGGCGTTTTCCATGCTGTCGTTGTAAATCCGAAGTAGGCCGTTGGTTACGAAACCACGTGAACTCCTTTCCCCCAGGAGCATGTCTTTGAACTGGAATGAACCGTCACCCATCGGCCGCTTATCTCTAAACCTTCCATCGAATGAGGATCGTTGGGAGTGTGATGATGGCAAGAACGAGCCTCGTACGTAGCTCTTGCGGGGTCGCACTGGCACCAGATCGCCAGCATAGCTGGACCCGCTCATCTCGTTATCGACATCCTCAAGTGGCGTGTTGTTTGAGTCATCCTCTTGATCCTCCTCTTTCCCGAAAGACTTTATCCAGCGTCTTCTTCGGTCAGCTACCTCGAAACTAGCGTTGCCCTGGAAGCCGTGATGCTGAGTCGTGGATCCGTCGGTGCTGTCATTGCTACTTTGAGTCCCAGATCTTGTCCTCTTCCGTTGAGGTTCCTGACTAGAGTTGGCAGTAGCCTTCAACCAGTTGAAAGTGCAAGCATGATTTTTTCGGAGACAGTTCGAACAGGATTGGCCTGTAAAGTCAGCAAACCTTTCTGCATCGCAGGCTCTTTTGCTGCGTCGACATGCATCACAACTGCGTCTTTGGCGGCGGCGAGGGGGATCGGGTAGAGCCGATGGGTTGGCCGCGTAAGTCGGAGGTGGTGGTTGTGATGACTTGTCAATGTTTTCCGGGACCTCCTTCATAGTACTGCCTTCGAACGTCTTGAGCATCTTGGATATTTCGAGCGTGCACACACAAACACATACGAGATGGCCGACCAGATAGACTCGTCAATAGTGCCCCAGAGGCAGAGACTATAGCGGATACTTGAGGCACCATGGATGCAAGCATTGCAGAGCACGGTGTCCTAGTCCCTGCAACGACCCCGCTTTTTTATATTCACTGTACCCATTGCGGGGGATGAACTGCGAGGATGCAAAATCTTAGACCTATTCCAAATCGTCATACCGAGTCTTGGTTTCAAAACTGATGGCTGTCGGCCTGAAGATCCGCTACGTGCCGCTTATGCTGTGGACCATTCAAAGCGTGATCGCCACACTGAGGCGCTGCTCTTAGTTAAGATCATGTAGCAGCACAAACATATAGAAATCGGGCACACGCGTTGGGCGGTGACGAATTACACGTGAAGTGCATTGGCGTTCGGTGTTTTTTCCCTCAGGAATAGCGCCTTCTCGGCCGTTTTGGTCAAACCTGGATCCCTAGCTGAAGCGCTTGCTTCCGCATCGCCTTTTTCCATCAACCAAACGAAAACACCTGCCAATTTGAGCTTGTCATCAACTCCGCTACTGTACCCTGTCTCACCAACTCTGTTACGATGCCTTCCCTATTGCGATTGTAGATGCAGTGCTTGTTCGAGCACGAAGAAGCAGTCCTTGCGTGGCAACAATGCCTGCATCTTACTCCCATGGACACAGCCACTAGAGGCCAAGGAACCTTGCCCGAAATGATGTGCTTCCCCGACCTTCTCTCTGCGATGAGCCGCTCGACATAAACGTTGAGCAATATTCCTGCGGCCCGTTTCTAGGCATAGAATAGATCTCGGGAGTACATAGCGTTCGTTAAAATCGACGTCAAGACTGGGATACCTTGACAACGGAAACTCGGAAGGTGTGGTTGGAATCTGGAACAGCTGCTTTGCAATGGTTGGTCCGAGAAGCTTCACACATGTCGCTTGACGTGACATTCCTGGGAGGCTGTGCTAACAATCGTTATCAACCATTGATCCGATCATGGATCAAAATATTGAGTTGAATTTGCAGACTTACTGACGTGTCCAGACGGCTCTGAAACCCCAGCAGTGGTTGCTTTGTACTAGAAAGAGCCCGGTAGATAGCCCCTGACAGGGAGTAGAGGATGTTTTTTTTTTGCAGCATATCTCGCCGCCAATTACCAAGCCACGATATTATGGTGGTTCATCTGTCCGACTGTACTTTTGCACGCGCTCTTCGAGAATCTTCGGTACTTGATTACGGCTAATTGAATACCCAAGATTGTGCAGCATTGACACACGTGGCTTCAACGTTATATTCGTCAATGCAGGTATGGTGTGCGTAATCTTGGACAAAAGCTCCCAAGCGCGAGATTCTCTTCATAAAGTCGTAGGTAGATGCGCTCGAGGGTTGCGTTCAAAGTCTGTGCTCCTGTCACATGTTCTCCATGCATTGTCATGACATATTCTGATTGCTCGCGATACATATCCGAGCCTCACCAAAATCGAAAAAGAGCGGTCGACGGGTACTGACTTCCGAGTTGGGAAATCGGTCCAATCCAAAGGGTCGACGGGACTACCTCCATTTCTTATCAGAGAAGGTATCTGCAAGTCCAGCCGTTTGAGCAAGTCCAGCCGTCTGAGCCAGTCGGATGCAAAGAGGGACGGCTCGAGTTTTCGGGTCTATTATTCCGTCTGCCTCAGAGAAGCGAGCCTTGATCCGTTCTGGGCATAATTCCATCTCTTCCGATTTGCCTGGGCCTAAGGTTGTCTTCTAGCCGAGATGCATCGCAAGTGCGTTTAGTATGATTGCTTCGGCACTTGACGTGATCTTAGAATGTCCTGTCGAGCATCGTAGGCCCGTGATTACACGATCTGTCCTTCTCGGCTACCCGGGCAAATAAGTCTTAGCTCTTCTTTGCAGCGATACAACAACCGCCCTGGTATGTGATCTGCCCTGTCATGTAACTTGCTCTGTATGCGCGAACATTGTGAGCTGGTGGTAAAACGTTGGAAAGTATTTTGGTAGTGGCTTTTCCTATGCTGGGTTAGGTCTCGAGGGGCGTGTGGGGAGCGTTTCTCCAGATACAACAGTATACTTGGGCTCTGCAGGATGAACAGAGAGGTCAATTTCCTGTGAATATACATGATGGGGACACCAGCAATTTGAATCATGACGTTTTGAATCGGCCGGCCATTCTATTCTACATCGGTACCGAAGAATCGAAAGATGGAGCATGAATTTCCCGATACAGAAGTCGGCATCGTTGATCCGCAGGGCGCTTTGGCGTCGTAAGCCTGCTTGTATTCTTTTCCCTGTAAGAGTCGTCGGGATACTGCGGCACATGCTCGACTAGCTCGAAGCGGTGGATATTGCGGAAGCGGTCCGGAAGCGGATCGGAAGCGAGATCGAAACCATTTGGTAATCAGATAGAATACCGTAAACAAAGGGATATGAACATCAAAATTTCCTTTTCATTTGTTTTCCTTTCTTGACGAGGCAGTTGGTAGTTAGAGGTCGTGAAGCGCTGCGAAGAGGTATGTATGCGTTGCTTGCTGCTGTAAAGAATCCAATCTTCTCTTGCTGGATACATAGTATCTTGCTATTCTGATCACTATCTTCTTCACAGGGGTTTCCCTTTCGTGGTTTCTGCAAAACATTAGCTGGTCATAGATACAAGGTGTTTTGGATTGAAGAGTGCTAGATGGATTTGGGATGCGCATCACCCTAGTCCAGAGTGCATACTGCGCTAGATAGTCATCTCTCGACTTAGTCTGGAACGCCTACTACCAGAAGTCCAGACCGGTGAACGCATCAACCTCAATATTCAGGCGCAGAACTTGGTCGCAGGCCTGCTAGCAGTTCCATGTAGCTTTGCTGTGCTGATATATTGTCTTGGTGGTCATTTTTGGTATTGTTTTCATTCATTCCCTCACTATCGAGTCCTTCACGCTGACATGGTGGAGCAGGGTAATCGAGACAAAACTGGCTTTCTGTGAGCTGCAGCACAAGCCAAGGACGTTAGCATCGAAACCCTGAAGGAAGAATTGCCTGGTTATCCTAGTCTCAATACTCAACATACCTGCCATGCATGTCCTCTCGTTTACAGTATCTGCACCGACGTGCTACGTCGAAACATGCAGTCTACTAGTGACTGCAAAATGACGTGTTTTAAACCCATTTGGGTATAGAGCTGCTGCATAGCTTTCCTCCCCCCCCCCACTGTTAATTATTAGCTAATGGTCGAAGGGTCATGGTTCCTTCTTTTTAGTTTGAAGATCCCCCACTTCCTTTTCCGCTACCGCCTTCACTATACCGACACCCATCAGGATGGATCTTGGGTCAAGAACTACCAGTGCTTAATATGACCACATACCAAGGTGTGGGAGCGTCGTGGTCGGCCGATATGCTCAAGTCGATTTGCATTACCCACTGGCAGAAAGCCCTCTTTCAGGCCCCCAGCGGAATGGGTCGACGATTGAGTCTTGCTTCTTCGCTACACCAACGCATTCGCAAGCGAAGAAAACATCTGTCTCTTGGAGGATTCAGGGCGAGACCCGAGACCCCTGTCGAAGCCCATGGGCTCGAACTGCCACCTTTTATCTTACGATGAGCTTACCAATTGTGGCTACAAACTGCACGTGGATGCTTGGTGATCTCAGAACAGTGGGTCTCGGAAACGGGCGCGGCATGGGATGTGGTCATTCGACCCTGAACGAATGGGTTGAGAAACCCTGCAACAATACGTCGTAACACCAGCTCAGCAGCTAGGGGTGTCGGCCTCACTTGTGGTCTGAGAAGACGATTGCGAGGGAGGAAGATGTACATCATATATACATTGCACAGACACGCGACGTCCTACGGCCGAAAGCAAGGGGGTTCATCGGATTAGCTGCCAATAGGGGCACAGCCATCAATGAGCGAGCTTCAGCTTCTCAGCATACAGGCTCCCCAGCGAGCTTATCTTTGGGTCGAGCTAAACAGACCGAATGAAGTTATCTGCAAACGGTAGCGGGCGATAGGTTGGTTTGCCACAAGGCGTGCGTGTCATATCCGTTTCCCAGGAGCACGGCCTCGGTAATACGGATGGGTAGCAATGGAGTTGCTTCTGCGCGGGACAAAGAGGGCATCGATTGACTTTGCTTTAGCCGCATGCAAAATCACGTGGATACGATGCTTGCCCGTCAACGCAGAACTGCGCAAGCTGGCACACCAGGAGCATGTGAATGCTGGAAAAAAAGGGCATCCAGAGCACTCACATTCGTAGGACGCTTCATGTTTCTTGGACGCATACCATCATGCTCTGCCTGACGTTTTCCGAATACCGTCAACCGATTTGGAACGCGAGTCGGCATAGTTCCCTTTCAATGCCAACGACTGCAAATCTGGCCACTCAGCAACGTCTCCCGATGAGGCATCCAAATCCCATCCCGCCAATTAGTCCGTCTACAATGACACCGCCTGTTCGTCTGCTACTCCGTCCGTCAGACCCCAGCAAAAGCACTCGAGTCCGCAAAAGCCACACTCCCACTCGTCTCTTGCCCTCCCATTTCCCCTCCTCACCACCTGCATGTGACGCGTACCCAGCGGCGCAAAATACGCATTAATATCCCACTGCGGCTCCCCCTCCCCCCGATTCGCTACAGAGCCGCAAGATGACGTCCCAAAAACCATGCATTCCGCATCTCTCTGAGCCGCAGCAACATCACCATGCAGAAAAAAGCCTTGATACACACAATTCTGCCACGTCTCCTGCTCACCAGAACTGAATGATGAAGCCATACCACCCGGCGACGTATACGAGCCACATGCATGCGACCACGAATCCACCCCGCTTTCGTCCCATGTCGTGTGCATTGACGGATTCGTCCGTGCTGTGTTATCGCGCCCAAACCCAAGTTGACGCCGTATGCTTTCCTCGCTGAAACCTTGATCCAGATTTGTACTCTCCGGCCCGTACATTTGCTCGCTCGCTCCTCGAGACCGCCGATTGTTCGTTCTCGCATCGACATGCTGCGGGGAACCGAGTGTATCGTTTTCACTAGACTCGGTGCGGACCGGTGGCTTTTGCGGCTTTTTCTTGTTGCGGCGTCTAGCCATTTTGGCACAGAAGCAGTAGGCAAGAAGGGAAGGCAATGTGTGCTTGTAGGTGAGGAACACAGGACTTGAAGAGTTGAGATTGTGGAGTGTTGGAGGGATTCATGTCGAGTGTTTATAGGTATGTCGTGATGGCGGTGTTTGGGGGTAGTGAAGGACAACAGGTATACATCATGTGGGAAATAAAGCGAAGTGAATGTTGTGAAGGTGAAAAGGTAATTGAAGTGATGACTAGATCGAGTCATGTGTAGATATCAAACTAATATATCCAGGCAAAAATATTCAATTCTTTTTTAGCTCAAGCATCACGCATCCATAATTATGTGAAGTTACCAGCATCTAAATCACAGTCCCGTATCCATATACATTCACAGCTGCAAACCCAAAACTAGATTCTAAGCAAGTTTCTCGCCGGTGACCTTGTACAGCATACTGCCACTTCCCGGCTCACTAACCACAATCGCCTGCGCCAGCTTCTCCTCCGTGATATCGGGAAACTTCTTCTTGTAGTACTTCTCGACCCAAGCCTGCTTGACAGCCTCGACCTTATCCTTGGGTACAAGATGGACACTGCATCCACCCCAGCCCGCGCCCGTGAGGCGACTACCACACGAGCCCGCCGCACGCGCCAAGTTGCACAGCTCGTCTAGCTCGGGACAGCTGCAGTCGTAAATTTCGCGGCACGAGTCCTGGGTTGTGTTCATGAGGTCGCCGAGGGATTGCAGGTAGTCCTTGTCTTTTGAAGGTGGGGACGCGAGGAGGGAGCGGAACTTGATGACGCGAAGGGCTTCTGTGAAGACGTGCAGGGCGCGCTGGCGGAGCATGAATTTGTCGGCGCGGACGGGGAACTTAGACATGTAGCGCTGGTTTAGCTCATCGACGGAGATGTCGAGAAGGCTGCTGATTTGTTCCCGCGTGTAGCCATCTTCTTGCGGGAGGTAGTTTTCTGTGTGCTGGATCAATTTTGTGAGTTGTGTCTCGAATTCTGAGACGGAGATCTTGGTGTTGTCGGCTACGCCCTCCTTGTCTTCGAAGTAGGTGTCATGGAAGCCGCGTAGGCTGACTCCTAGTGGTGAGGAATCTGTTGGGAGATCCTTCTTCAGGCCAAATGCCTTTGCTAGGAACACTGCTGCGAGGGTACACTCTACTACACGCAGATTATAGCAGACTGGGGCTGTGACATGCTTGTCTGCTGCGACGAAACTTTGAGCTGTGACAAAGGCGAGCTCTGGGTCGGTTTGTGGGAATTCAATGTTTGTGCACTTGAGGCTGGGTTTGAATGAAACGTAGAGGGCAGAGCCACGCAGAGAAAAGACTGATGCTGCTTGATCCATGCTAAAACGCGTTAGTTATGAAGATAACAAACCGAGGTGTCTCCTTACCCTCCGGAGTTGACACCGACTGAACGCTCAGATACAATCGCAAGCTCGCACAATTCAGTCTTGTCAATGTTTTGTTCACCATTCGCGCTCAGCACAGCCAATGCACTCGTGCAGACAACGGAGGCCGAACTTGAGAGTCCACCCCCACTTGGGACAGTTCCGTCGCATACAATGTCCATTCCGACTGAGGTGAATTTACCGCGCTTCTTCTGCAGAAGCTGTGTTACACCTTTGAGACCGGACTTGAAGTAGTTGGTCCACTCATGTTCTGTCGCATCAATCGGAATCTCTCCCTCAGGGATGTCGAACTCGCGCGTGGGGAATTTCTCTGAGTTGAGGTTCGCAATGCGTACACGGGGCTTTTCATCAGATGGTCTGACAGCAACTGCCATGATGAAGTCGGCTGTGATAGCCATTGGCAATACCTCGTAGAGAGAGTAATCAATGTGCTATATATCATGAGCTGCCAATCATGTAACGTTTTGCCATAGTGTTTACCTCGCCAATAATGTTCACGCGACCAGGACTCCGGGCGACGAAGCCGGCCTGTTTGCCATAGAGCTCTTTGAACCTGGCTAGCAAGCTGTCCCATCGCTTGGTCTCGACTGGGAGCGCGTCTTCTGGGTAAATGTCGCGTAGCGACGATGCCGTTGGGACTTCCATGTTGACAGATGTACACGTGGTTTGATGGGAAGTCTGAACGGCAAAAAGAGAAGAATCAGAGGAAATCAGGCGACAAAGATTTTGAAAAACAGGGAAGAGGATTCAATTTGAATTCGTGGAGAGTCGCAAGATCTCGCAGACTGGCGCAGCGGGGTCCAACTGACGACAAGTGGGGTCCCCAAGCTTAACCGTTTCGAGAAGTGCATCCGACGACACCAGATCCGGTCCGTTGACTGCATCGAGCACGCGAGCTGCAGGTACCGTCTTTAGTTCCGATGGCGCACTCTTCTTCTCCAGGGTACAAGCCACAAGGCTGATCAGCTGCCAATGCAAGCGCCATTGATGGACAACGGACTATGGACCCAAAGGGCAGACTCTTGCTAGAGCCCTAGTTTCAGGGACACTAAGGATATCGAAATGACCAACATTGGCTAGTACCCGATGCATTGAAGATACGAATGCTGAGTTGACTTGGGCTGAGTGTGACAGTGTTGCCATATTCCCAGGTGGAAAGATCCAAGGTGCGAAAGGTCGAATTGGATGTTTTGAGCATTTTTTTCCTATTTGGTTGGATAAATGCTTAGCCCAGACCTCGTCCCCGGCCACGCAACCCCCGCCCTATGCCACTACCAGCTCTGCCCCTAGTAGAATCGCTGCGGCTGATACCTCGTCCTCCTTGTCCGCCCACTCCAACATAATTGCCTGTAGACGATGTCGAAGCACCTCGCGGTCGGCCCCTGCCCCTGCCCCGCGTGCCTGGTTTTGCTGCAGCTTCGGCCCTTTGACGGTCTTCTTCAATCTTCCTTGCTGCGGCTTCTCTCCGTGCCTGCTCTTCAGCTGCCCGACGTTGTGCAGCCTGTTGGCGATGCGCTTGCTCTTCTTCAATATCAACTAGATCTTGCGACGCGCCTTGCCATTGTGGGTTCAGAATAAGGCGCTGGTTGTGTTCGGTTTGCGACAGGATGCGGGTCCATGTCTGCAGCAGGGTGGATGCGTTTTGCACAGTGCGGGCCACGGTCTTAGAAACATGTCAGCTGAAGCATTGTGTATCTTCCAAATTTATCCCTTACAGCCATGTTGTCTTTGGCCTTTTGTAGGCTCTCAATGACACCCTCAATGACTTTGTTCACGTTTCGTATGCTCTCTAGCTCCCTGCGCAAAGCCTCCTCCCGCGCCTCTTCTACAGTATAATGGGATTCTTTTGCGCGTGGCCTGGAGCCGGTGGCACCTTCTGCATCGCTTTCGACATCTTTTGTCTTGTTCGTTTTGCGCGCTGCGGGGGTGTCGAACAACGCGTCGCCGTCCGTGTCTGAGTCGGAGAGGTGCAGCGCGCCCAGATTTGGTGGATCCATTGTGCGCCGTTTTGCCTTCGTGTTCTCAGCAGGGCAAAACACGTAGGACTGTTGGAGCTGGCAGGATTTCAGACGAGTTGACAGGTGTTTGGCGTGTTTGACGTATTTGGGTTGGCGGGGCAGGCCGGGGGGGTGGAGGGTCCGGGCGTTTGTTGATGTGCGCCCGCCCTGACCGCTTTGCCAAGGAACAGCACCCGCCATCTCCCAGCCTCGTCACTTCCTTCATCTTGCATCGACCCTTCCCTATCTGAGGCAGCCCCCATTGTCTCCACCCGCCCTTGGACTGCACCCTCACCCTCACCATCACCACAAAGCCCAACTATCGCACCCACGCCCGCGCATATCGCTACAGCATCCGTTGAGCCTTGGGACAAGTGCGCGCAGTGTCATTGGAGCTTCGCTTGACTTGTTTTGATTTTGGATACCCACTATTCATACCCATTGCTACACCAACATCGCAACTGCCCCCCATAAACAAACACGCAAACACCCAACATGGAGCGCACCCCCTCGCCGCCCCGTCGCCTGCGCACTCCGCCTGCACCGCATCATGGAGACAACTACGAGCCGTTTTCACCGCGTCGGTCCAGCAGAGTCGCCGCTCGACGCGACATTCACATTCACCACGCGCAATCGACCCCACGAGCTAGGCGCGACGTGACTCCCACAGCTGCGTCAAAGTCACCAGCTGTCCGCGCAAACGCCTTGGCTCTCTCACCTCCCTCTTCACCTCAGCAACTCCGCTCTCCACGCTCTACCCGCCGCGCACCCTTGGACTCTACTCTGCACGACTCCGACTCGGACTGCGCTGCACCTTCTTCAAGCCGACGCCTCCTCTTCTCTGCAACAATGGCACCAGGCATGCTACCGACACCGGCCAAGACGCCCCGCAAGCGCCGCGTTGACGACGTGAGTTCAACTGCGCGGGTCTTGTTCCCTACAAACCGACCTTCTACCATTGACGAGGCCATGCCAACTCCCCGCAAATCGCGCAAGACCAAGGATCTATACACCCTCGAAAGTTTCGCAAAGCACATGGACGAGACCACAGAAAAGATTCCCATCTACACGGATTCCAAGGAGCGCATTCCCACACCTGGAGCTCAAGAAGAAAACCCGTTCCTCACTACCAAGGGCAAGGGAAAAGCAAAGAGGGCCCCACAAAAAGCGAAGAAGACACTGGACATCAAATCGGCCAAGATGGAGGAGGCAGTCGACCGTGACGAGGGCATGGTTTACATTTTCCGTGGCCGGAAGGTTTTCCGCAAGTTCCATGACGATGCCCCATCTGGCGCCTCGGACGCCGAGCAAGAAGACGAATTATCCGCCGATGACAGACGAGTTCGTCGCCAGATTGGTCACGAGGCCCGTCGCCCGCTCACTCGGTCATCTATCAAGCCAAAACTCCTGTTCCAAGCCGAGATTAAAGAGCGCAACCGCGCGAACGGTATTGACGAAGAGGATGACGAAGAAGCAACAACCGACATTGAGCCGACGGTTGCTACGCCGAGCCGGAACAAGGGCAAGAGCGTTGTTCAAGCACCGTCTCTAGCCACCACACCGCCGCCCACTGTTCGCAAATTCAAGAAGGGTAAGTTTTCTCAACTATTCCTGCTGAATTATTTGATACTAACTTGAACTCAGAAATCTCTTTCGACTCTTGGACGCGAGTCAAATCAGCACACAGCTCCAGCAGTTCAGCCAAGTCATCCAAGAAACGCAGTGGGGAGCCGCTTGAGCGCGAGGCCAGCGACAAGCGAGCTCGAAGTGAGCATTCCACCTCTTTCCTATCAATCGACAAGGTCTAACGGCCGCACGCAGCCCGTTCATCTTGATGTTAGTTTGCGTACTTAACGGGACTGGCGGAACAATGGCCATTGCCACCTACTAGACTAGGTCTCTGGCATGTTCTGGTGCATAACCCGCCTTTGGTCATATTTGCATAGCAAGCGTTGTTTTTGTTTGGCCTGCTTTTCTTCTTCTTTTTTTCTTGCTCTTTTTTCCACCTCTTTTTGTTTTTTCCTTCTTTCTAGAAAGAAAAGGATACCCCATGATTACGAAAGAAGGGAGAAGAAAAGTGTCTGACAGCTTGAAGCCAGCACTTTTTCTCCAAGTAGCTCACTCTGGTGTTGCAAGCCTGAGCTTCTTTTAATTTCTGTAATGTTTGGGGAGATGCGAGGGCTCCGACCATGTTCGTTGATTGCCTCGCGCGAAGGGAGGATGGTATGTAGGTAGCGTACATATATAGATGACGAGCTGCGACTCGGAAACGTTAGGAATTAGCGGGATCGTATTGGTCCCCCTCGGGCGCCTCTGGACAGGGTCGGGGGAAATTAGGAGTAATGACGGCGGGGGGAGTAAAGGCGACTTTTGTAGTTTAGATGAATGTGAAAATATAACCGAGTACCCAAATTTCCTACTCCCATCCCTTGACCATAGTCTTTGCTTGGAGCGCACAATTATATAAACTGCATTTGTTACTACTAATACATCTGGTATATATATCCCCTCTAATCTCTTAGCCAGAGAGCTATGAAACAAACCCCCCAGAGATAAACACAATGCGCTCATCCCCCTCCCGATCCCAAGCCCAGAACACGAAAAAAAAACTACTTCTTCTTATCCACTTTTGTGAAAAAACTACTCATCTTCCTCATTCCGCTCGTATCCACCTTCTTCAACTGCTTGATGCCCCTCCCCTCCATCTTCTTCTTCTTGTCTTCCTCCTCCTTCTTCCGCTTCTTCTCTTCCCGTTCTGCCATCTTGTCGTCGTCTTCCAGGACTGCGCGCTTCCGCGACACGTTGTCTGTTATGCTGCGGAGCGCTGCGGCTTCGGCTTTGAGCGCGGCGATGGTGGAGAGGTGCGTGGTTAGCGGGGTGAAGCGTGGGGTTAGGAGCGGGGTGAGGAGGGAGGTGAGGGAGGGGGGTAGGTAGGAGGATGTTAGGTAGGTGAGGGATGTGCGGAGGCGGAGGAGGTGGGGGATTTCTGGGGGTGTTGTAAGGGCTGGGGTGACGGTGTCTTCTTGTGTTGTTATTGTGGTAGTGGTTTCTGACTCAACGGCTTCTGTGTTGCTGGTTGAGACGGCGCTTAGAGTGCTTTCTTCGCGTTTGATGTTCATGATGGGGATTTCCAAGGCGGTTTTGATGAATTTTTCTTCGAGAGAGGCGGGGAGGCTGCGCTGGATCATGCGTTCGGCTTTTGCGACTAGCACTTCGAGGAGCTTGGGGAGGGAGATGCGGTACATGGTTTCGTCACCGGCGTCGACAGTGTCGCAGATTAGGCGGATGCGCTTCTCCAGCATGAATTTTAGGGATGCATGTTGGGATAGGAGGGCCTTCCAGTGCGGCGATGAAGAAGAGAGTGTGTCAAGGTAGTCGTCGAACGCAAGGAAGTGCTGTTTTGTGTCTTTTGCAGTCTTGGGTGCGAGCGCGGGCAGGATGAGGAAGAGGAGATCGATGGGCGTGGCGATGAATAGATCGGCACTTTTGGCTACATATCCACTACCTATTCTTGAGGCATCTGTGTCTTCCTTCTGCTCCTGTTCTTGTGTAGTGCCATCGTTACTGGTGATGAGCCAACTTCGGCAGTCCTTCTTTGGGGCCGCAATGCGAGTGAATTCGTAGAAGCCGCTTTCTGGACAAAAGAAGTAGCGCGACGGTGTCTCGTTTGCAGGATTATCCAGGGTGACTATGCGCGCATCCCGAGAGGCATTCTTGGGCAAGACAAAAAGTTTGGGTGGGTTTGGTGCACTTGCGGGGAGTGACTTTGCGGTGCATGTGGTGGGCTCTGGTGTTGTTTCTGTAGGTGTCGCCTTGGCGGGTTTTGAGCGTGTTCGTGCCATTGCAGCAATGGTATGTGATGTCCGTATAAATCAAGTTTGTTGCAATATCCGGGCTGTATCTTCTGTTCTGTTCTGTTCTGTTTTTGGTGCTAGGGTGGTGTTCAGTCGCGTCGCGTGCAAGCAACGCGCGACCCCTGCAAAGCCGCCAGTTTCGGATTAGATGAGAAAGCCGTTCCCACAGGCGCTGTCATGTCTGGGGTCAACCACGCAACCCGGTGTCAACAAACGCCCACGGCTTTCGGCTACACCTTTGCGCTCACACTCACACTATTAAACGCCCAGGCACACGCCCGTTGAGAGCCTCATTCTGCCCGTGTTGCTATGGGCCCTGTTGAGAGATACACGCTCACAACACTGCACCACCACAACAATGATTGTGCGCGAGAGTCCAAAGGCCAAAGGTGCGTCATTCGCGCTGAGACTACCGTAAACACACGCGCTGAGTGTATTCGTACAGTCAAGGATAATCAACCCAACTGGCCTCCGCAATCGTCTGTGGAAGCATTGCTCAGCTCGCCCTCTGCACGCAGAAAATACGAGAGTCGCCGCGAGCGCAACTCCGTCTCACCCTCCCCTTCGAAGCGCCGCCCCATGTCGCGCGACTACACCCAGCCCACGAGCGATGGGGACGACGATGACGAAGAAACCCTACGTCTCCAGTTGCAAGCCATCGAGGCAAAGTTGAAACTAAAGGCATTGCAAAAGAAGAAAGCAGAATCTGCCGACGCCGACCGCAATGGAGCGTCCTCACGAGCCAGCATAGCCAGCACCATGCGCAGGGCCGACCCATCTCCATTGAGCAGTCAAGAAGCGGGCGTACAGGTGCCACGCTCTCCCACCCGAACACGACCACCACCCGACGAGCCAAAGAGTCCTGCACGAGTCATGCTGGGCATCGACAAAGGACTGACGGCACGTGATATCAGTCTCAAGCGGCCTTCGAGCGTTCTAGCCGGGCGTGCGCGCGCGGGGTCGCTGAAGGGCAGCGAGACCCCTAAGATCAAATCTTTCAGCGAACGCATTGCCGAAAGCAGGAACAGAGACAAGGACCGTGAAGAGAGGGAGGAAAAGGCTGAGCTGAGGAGAAACAGGGGATTTGGCTTGCATACCATCGAAGGTTTAGCAGAACGACCATCACTTTCCAGGACCAGTTCTTCTCAAGGCTCTGAGACACCGAGTTCGCGCGAGATGCCCCCGCCGTTTTCAAGACGTACCAGACCTCAGAGCCGCTCCGTCGATTTGAGAATTCCACCCTCCCCTCGACCTGGCTCCACCTTGTCTTTCCGCAATGACACTTCACGCCCAGTGTCCTCGTCTTCCAAGGCATCTTCCTCCAGTTTTGGCTCAATCCCAACCGCTTCTCGATACGCCGAGATCTCGTCCCGCGATGACAGCTCCGAGGCCCCTAGCTTTGAGCCTTTTTCTGGTCTTCACTTGAAGTCGCGCGAAATGCAGCACAATGTCGTCACACGCACTCTGGAAGGCAAGACCGTCCTCACTATTCCCCAGTTGCTCAAGACGGTCAAGGCACCAGAATATGAACCTCCGGATTGGGAAAACGACTATGTTGTACTTGGTGTCATTTGCTACAAGTCAACACCGCACAACTCCAAGAATGCCGCTAAAGATCAGACTAAAAGCAGTCAAGAATCGGCAACGGATCAAAACGGCAAGTTCATGGTGATCAAGTTGACTGACCTCAAGTGGGAGCTGGATCTGTTCTTGTTCGATACCGGGTTTTCCCAGTTTTGGAAACTTCCCCTCGGCACAGTTGTTGCCATCTTAAACCCCGACATCATGCCGCCACGGAACCGCGACACAGGCAAGTTTTCCTTGAAGCTGACTAGCTCGGACGACACCATACTTGAAATCGGAACTGCACGAGACTTGGATTTTTGCAACGCAAAGAGGAAAGACGGAAAAGATTGTGGCCAATGGATTGATGGCCGGAAGACGGAGTTTTGCGAGTTTCACATCCAACTTCAGGTCGACAAGGCCAAGAAAGGCCGCATGCAAGTCAGCACCATGATTGGTTTTGGTGCAGGCCCAAGTAGCAGCAAGTTTGGCATGTTCGGTCGAGGCGGCGCTTCTAAAGGTGACGAGCTCAAGCGCGAAGGAAGGTATCACGACCGTGAACTACACGAGACTGTGTACATCGCCCCGCGACCTGGAGGCGCTGCCAAGCTCATCGATCGGGATCACCAAAACTGGGAAGGGGGAGTGAGCCGCGAAGACCGCTTTCGAAAGCAACTGGCTGAGAGGGAGAAGGAGCGCGAACTTGCTAAAAAGCTAGGGACTATGGGAGACGGTACTACTGGAGCTGATTACTTGCGGTCGAAAGGCGCTGGCACTCCGAGCCTACCCACCAGAGCGCGCCCTTCTTCTCTCATCTCGACAAGTTCAAGGCAAGACAAGCCGACCGAGACAGACTTCTCCAGCCTTCTCAATCGCACGTCCAAAGACATCTCCCTGGCGCCTGTAAAGCGGAAACGAGCCGCTTCGGGCAAGTCGGTCACATCGACCGATCCAGTAGGGTGGGCATTCAAATACGGACGAATCCCGTCTCCCAAGAAGGTAATACCTTCGGCATTTCGCGGCACGCGTGAGGCGAGCCCTGCGAAGAAGAGGGCTCGTCTACTGTTGGATGGAAAGGGCATACGTGAGCCTGGCCGAGAAAGCCTTGGCGGACTCGACGTAGGACTCATCGCTGCCCTCGACGATGACGACGACGATGATGACTTGGAAGTTGTCTGATTGATTTTTGTTGTGCTAAAGGCGTTATGATGTGCGAAGAATATCCCGACATCATAGGGGATGATGGTATGGCGTTATAAATACAGCTCGCTGATTGGCTAGAGCTAAGCGAAAACGGATATTTCGACTTTTCTGGGCTCTGGATACCACATGGAGGCTCACCACAGCCTTACAGTAACGATTTTCACTAGTGTACAATATCAATTTTTCTTTTCACATACCCAATATCGGGCCCTGCATTCCCGTCATTGACGCTTCACACAAGATACCCACTTTCAGGTTCTCTCCTTTTTCTTGCAGGTGGTTGCCATAGCGACGCCGTCCGGAGAGAAATCAAGGCACTGGAAAAGTGAAGGGTCCAGGGGTTTAGATCAGGCAGCATGGCGTCTACAGGGTCTGAGATCGGCGATAAGATTTACGCCCTGATCAACTACGAAGATCCCTACGTCCAGCCCCTCATACTGTCCGCCCTGGAAAAACGACTTCCGCCATCGTCGTACGAACTCATCACTTCGCTATCTCAACTTCCCACTCCCTCATCCCGTCTTTTGCAGTTTGTTCAGTATGAATCCATCGATTTCGACCACCTCATGGAGCATTCCTCTACCTCTCTGGCCAACGCCTACGTGATCCGCAAAGCACTGATCCGGAAGCATTACCTTAGCACCACCATTGCCAACTGGATTACCAAGTATCCCGACTCGGTTCTCAAGAACCACGTTAAACCCAGTGTGGAATTCGAAGTTGACTATGCTGAATTTCTGGACGATGCGCTAGTAGAAGCATGGGAACTGAAGGAAAGCTGGGCACGAAACGAAGAGCTTGGTGATGATGAAGATGGCGCTTCTTCCAGCAAAAAGGAATGGTGGATCTTGAAACCAGGAATGAGTGATAGAGGCCAAGGCATCCGCCTCTTCTCCAGTGAGCAAGAACTCACCGAGATATTCGAGGAGTGGGATCCAGACAGCGACAACGAAGACGAAGAAGATGCCCGCAGCGATTCCAATACGCAACAATTGAAAATAGAAAAAGACGAAGACAACGGAATCATAACTTCCCAGCTCCGCCATTTCATCGCTCAACCATACATCCACCCGCCTCTCCTCCTCACCCCACCAAACAACCCCACCAGTGACTTCCGAAAGTTCCATATAAGAACCTACATTCTTGCCACCGGCGCCCTGAAACTCTACATCTACAAACCCATGCTTGCCCTCTTTGCCGCACATCCCTATCTCCCTCCTTGGTCAAATGACGTCGAGCCTAACAGTCAGGAAGCCATGCGCGCCCACTTGACCAACACCTGCCTACAAGACAGCGGGGATCGAGAGGGTTCTGTGGGTTTGTTCTGGGATTTGCCGGATAAGCTACCCGCCCAGCCAAGTTTCTCCGGATCATCTACCAGTGAGGGTGGAGATGCGGGACGCAAAGTAAACGTACCGTCAAACTGGAAAGATACAGTCTTCAAGCAGATATGCGATATTACTGGCTCAACGTTTGAAGCAGCGGCGAGAGGTATGTCCATTCACTTCCAACCGCTGCCAAACTCTTTTGAGATTTTTGGTCTGGATTTCATGGTTGGAATCGATGAAGAGACTGGCGGGTTGAATACGTGGTTATTGGAAGTCAATGCTTTTCCGGATTTCCGACAGACGGGAAGCGATTTGCAGGGACTTGTAAATGGGTTGATGGAGGGGATTGTCGAGAAGGGCATTAAGCCGTTTTTTGGACTCGAGGGAGCAGAGAATGGGGATATGGTAGAGGTACTGGATGTGGATCTGGGGAGGAGGTAGATGGTTTGATTTTCTTGTGTCACGGGTATGAGGAATGTGCTGGCAGGTTATCATATGCTCCTTGCAGCCACGAGACTATGGATCATGTAAAGGCATTTTGATGTCTTATTGAATTATTTCCTAATCTCCTTTTTTAGGTGATGAATTAGGGTGATAGTTGAGGGAATCTCTCCATTCAATGATCATAAGCTGTGTCGAAGACTCAGTCTACACTGGCTCCACAGATCATGTTTGATTTCACTTGGCCAGTATCATGTGCTTCAGCGATATCTACAATGGTATTGAATCTTTCGCTTGCTATGAGGAGGGGTATAGTACAATGCAATACGCACGCTTTCCTCTTTCTTCCTGTCTAAATTTTCTCTTTTTCTTTACCGTTTCCCAATGATTGGAAGGTATTTGTACAATTCATCATACTCCTTGCCCACCCATCCTGGCATCGATCCCTCTAGACCTACAACACCAAGACTACCACCCAACCATAGCAAAGTCAGAGCAGCACTAATTCCGTTGATGGTGTACCACCTCCTCTTCCTGACCAATGCCCTATTCTCTTCTGTGTTCTTGACTTGGCTTGGTGCGAATCCCAGCCACTTGGCGGCACCCCAGACAAAATGCCATGCGCCGACGCTTACAAGGGCTGTGAAGCCGGCAAAGGAAACCTTAGGATGTAGCGCAAAGCCATGTGAGATGTAATTTAGACTGATCAGCGACGAATCGCCGTGTGCATACAACGGCAATATTCTTGTTGTCCAGATGTGGAAGCCAGCTAGGGGTACCAACGCATACCCCAAGGCACTCGTCCCACTGACCACCGGCCAGGGAATGGTGCGCTTTTCCCTTCGTGTCTCAGCGCCATACCGCAGTAGCGCTTGCCGTCTTCTCCAGAATCGCAGCGCAATTCCAGACGTAATGTGTGCGGCCAATGGGAGAGCAACGAGCAGGGGTTCTGTGAGAGCAGACTGGTAGTAGGGACGGGTGAGAAGAAGGTAGCGGTTACTTTCGACGACGGAGCGGGTAGCCAATGGTATTATGGAGACGTTTGTTATGTGCAGGGCGGCAAATGCGGTGAATGTGTACGACGAGTACTTTTGAATGCGAAGGACTATGTCATGAGGGTACATCAGTAAGCGAATTAATTGTAGAAGAACAATTGCGACAACGTACGCCACCAAGCAGGTCCTCTTTCACCTAACCTAAGTCCTAGAGTGTTCATCCGTCTGATCCCCCTCATTTCCTCTGTCTCACCCCCCTCGGGCCGCTCTTGGTCTGGGAAATAGCTCTTTTCTCGGTACTCAGGCGGTGTGTCGACGGGCGAGGGATCGACTTCGGTCAGCCCTATGACGCTGCCGTCGTCGTCGAACGGCAGGTCAGTGTTGACCTCCATGATTTTTTTTTTGGCGAATTCAGTCGTGCAAGGTGAGTGGGGGAAACGGGGATTTATCGAGTATGGGGAAATGCATCAGGATGGGGAATTGCTTTGCTGGCTGAGACTTGGGATGACGTTGATTCGTGCGTGGGTCCGTAGCGGTGGGTCTGTGCCAGTTGGTGTGGACCGAGGCGGTGCGCCGCAACACTAAATGTTTCTACAACTTTACGCGTTTGTGAGACACAGTTGACGCGTGTTGAACCCACCAGTGCATTGAAAGGCGAATTGCTGTGTTTCTTCACCATACCCAGAGATTCATCACGGGGTTCTCTGAGAAATATCAAAATGCCTCCAGTACGTCATGCCTTGCCTCCACATCTCTTCCACTATGCATACATTATACTAACATGCCTCGCCAGCGAAACAATCCCCTCCCCGCCGCTGTGCGCCTCTTCAACTGCGCAATATGCGACAAAGGATACCCCCGTCAACTCGATTATGAAAATCACCTCCGCTCCTATGATCACAACCACCGCCAGCGCCTTGCGGACATGAAGAAGCTGACTGCATCCAACGAAGGCGAGAGCAGCACCAAACCCAAACAAGGCCTGGATATGCGCAGTATAGATGTTGAGAATGCGAATAAGAAGCCTGGTGTCGGAAGCCGATTCACTAAGATTGGTAGTGGTGGCGGGGCAGCCGCAGCGGGGAGCAGGTTCAAGAAAGTGGGGGTCGCGGTGGGCGGAAAGGAGAAGGTGGCTGGATCTGAGGGTGTGGAGGCAAAGAAAGAGGAGGAGGGGACCAAGACCGAAGTCAAGATTCAAGAACCTGTTGTTGCTCCTACTGCTCCTGCTACCGTGCCTACTTCACAGGCGGATACCAAGAAGGACATCATTATGGGGGATGAAGATGCAGGAGAAACTGTCACGTGGGAAGAGTACGATTTTACCAAGCCGACGGGATGTGATCACGCAAGTTGTCCAGGTTGTAAGACGGACGGCATTTGGAGCGGCGAGTGGGTTGCGGTGGGCGGAACCTGAGATGTGACGTTCACATGAGGGCCGAATTTACGAAATGGATTTCATGAAGAAGATATCTCGCAGTAAAGACGGGATACATTATGCCGGACGCGATGATGGAGAATACCAGCTGCCTCAACCTTGCACTGTTTGAGGAACATGTAAGTGCTTTTCCACTATTGTACAAACTCACATCGCATCCATTTCGCATCTTGTGAGGTCTTTTTCTTTTCGCAATTTCAGCCACAGTAGGTGGGACTCAACCAAGAGTGCCAATACGCCCTCGATCCTGAGTTCGACTGATAATTTGCAGTCATCCCAGCGTTCAGCTTTCAAATAACCCAATATCCAAGATGTTCAGGATGCTTTCCTACGCGCAAGGCTTGAGGTAGAGGCAGGAAACGTATGACAAAATTCTTTTCATATTTGTGCCATCTGAAGTCGGCGCAAGGATAGCCAGCATCGATACAACCATCGTCTGCGGACTTGTGTGGTTTCCCACCTCGAGTGAAAGTCGGGATTTTTGCGAGAAGCATGCTGCGAATGCATACAGAGCTGCGCACATGATCTTTCAAATTGTGGGTGTAGGCGGTGTAGTAGGCAATAGTATTTTCATTCATCGACCACATGTCTTTGAAACGGGGCATCAGGTCGGCTTGGATATATACAGGAAGCCTCATTGACGTAGAGATAGACTCGAAGATTTGTTGGTCGAAGTCCTTTAACTGCGATACTCTTGCTATCGGTGATCAGGGGCTCTCGCTGGGCATATAGAGGCTGTCGTGCATCCATCAAGTTCCGAATGCTTCTACCATTCTCTTCGTCGGACTCGATTTCAATGACTTGTTTTTCAGTAGTCACTCGACCATGTGGATCTTCTTTCTCAGTCCTAACTCGCTTTCGGTACTGAAGAGTAGTGATTTGCCTGGCTCGTTTTGTCGGTTTTTCTTCTTGACCATGGATTGCCCCACTGATGTTTTCGGTCGCAGGGGGATCTGGCAGCGCAATATTCTCTGGTTGTGATGGTTCAACAAGAGTCTCAGGCGCAATTGCACCTGACTCCCCTTCACCTCTGTCACGCTGACGAAGGAGGGCTTTGAGAATATCCTTCACGGCTTCAGGAGACAAGAGATCTAGTATGCGGTCGCGTCCCGCTTCGTCTAGCTTCTGCAGGTCGCTCAGCAGACCAATGGCCTTAGTGTTATTGCTCATATCGCCTTTGGTGTAGATGCGCAAGAACAGCCTTCAAGGAAAGGTTTTTGAACGTGTTGAACATAAGGTGAGAGTAAGTGGAGTCTGCGTGTCTCACTAGTATTTTGCTTTGTGGACGTTTGCTGATTGCGACTTAAAAGGCTTGGCACTCACAGTCGGTGAAGGAGTGCGACCAAACAGTGGCAAGTGAGAGAACTAGATAGGAGATTACAGCGATGGAAACGCATTGATGATGAACTTAAAAATTGACTGGGATTCATGCCAGGTCATGGTCCCACTGATAAATGGCAATCGTGACATACAGCTCTACTCACATGTGACAGATTTGATAGGACAGTCAGGTGTGTACAGCACCAGAAACACAATATCGTTTTCTCAATAACACCCACATAACTTCCAGGTAGGACAACTACAACCGAGATAGCATTGCGACATACCAAGAACATCCAACGGCCCAGACCCCAATTCAGTAGCCGTCACGGGAGGAAATCACCTTACTCCATAGGCATACCATCCATACCCGGCAGCGCCTTCATCCATCCATCCCTTTCCTCGGGAACCCGATTCGGAACAACACACTTATTCCCATCAGCCGGCTGCTGCGTCTTCAAACTCCCACAGTTCGCTCCCATACATCCCTTCGCATCATCCATAGCTTTCTGCAGCGAATCATCTTTCCACCCAAACACGTAGTCGCCATGCTGACCGTATCCCGTGTTATCACCCGTGCTGAGGACGAAGGGTTGAGAGCCGTCTGCGGGCCAGTCGGCTTTGTTGTTAAATTTGGATGTGTCCCAGACGATCTAGTCACAATCAGTTGATGGATGGAATAAAGGGGGTGTTGGGAAAGGGTACCTCAAGCATGAGTTGTGGGATTCTAACGGGGTGGCTGGATGGACAAGCTCCACCTGTGCTGGTACCGGTGAACAAGGCGGGTCCGTTGGTTGGGTATGCGACGTGCGATTTGTGGTCTGGTGAGTCGAGGTTGACACCGTCCCAGCAACTGTCTTGTATCAGCATTGATCTGATAGTAGTGGCAAGTCGCTTACGTGGGGTAAAGAATGTTGCTCCGGATACCACCTGGGCAGGGTGTAGTGGGGAATCCTTCTGTGTCCAGTCTACGAGGCATCAGTACAAAGATGGTAGAAATGTATGAATGGGATACTCACTTGGCGTCCTGACATGGTGCAGCGTTGTCGCCGCCGAAATTGGGTCCGGTGTAGCACCGGAAGCAAGTCTGGGACTTCCGGTTCTTGGATACGCGGTTTGCTGCGTCGCCGACGAGCATGCGGAACCCCTAGATAGGTGTTTTAGATTTCTCCTGGCTATCACTGGGATATGGGGGGGATTTGAGGTTTTTCTTACCGGCTTGAACGCTGTGACATCACCTTTGCTACCAGAAACGTAGTATACTACGAAACCGCCAGTGGTCTTGCCAGTGTACTTGTCATTGAAGAGGTCGCTGGGTATTATTAGCCAACTTGATTGAGAAAGATCAAGGCCGTATATATTAACCGGTTTGGCACCTGTGGAACACGTTTGTACGTCCCGTTCCTTGCTTTGAAATAGACATTCGCTGTCCAGTAATTACTCAACTGTACATCGTCAGCTCTGTTGCAATCCTTCGTCTCTTTCACTCTAGCAACTTTGCATCTGCAAGACAGAAACGTACATCCTCACTGTACCCACACGTAGTACAGCTGGCCAGTTTAGAGATATCTGTACTTGGCATCGTGGTATTGAAAGCGTTGCCACCTGCAATCTGGTGCATATGTGGTGACGGTGCAAGACCTGGGTTCACGAGAGGATCAATACGATCAATGACACTTTGGGCGCAGCCAAATCGTAGCATCGTGAAGCGCTGGTTGTTGCCGAACTGCGGCACAGCGGCTGCAAGGGCCGCGAAAAAGAGTGGTGTGAAACGCATTATGACAGACAAGGTTGTATTGAAAAAAGAGTACTGGTTAGAGACGAGAATGTGTTTTCGAAAATATCTTGTGTACAGGTCTTCATGTCTTTTCGAAGACAATGTATAGGATTCAAACGCTCGAGTCTTCTGCTTAGTATCCACACTGCCCCATATCTCGACTGATACCTTGCAACTGCCGGCCCCACAGCACGCAGTAGGATCGCGTAAATATAAATTGTCCTTGTCACCTCGTGGGCACTTATTCACTGTCGGCAGTTGGGGAGCTAATATAGCGTTCTTGCATTTCGGCTAAACGCTTGTTATTACTTGACCAACCTCAAGCAATGTTTTATGTGGAGCACATCATGGCTCGACAACATTGCATTCCGAGAATTGTGGGGAGATGTATATGCGGATATGGATGGTGGTATTGTGCAAAGGACTACATAGTCACAGGTTGGCATGCACACGATGTCATGACTGCGCCAAGTTTAGTTCCAACCGCTTTTTGACCGCCGTGGTAGTACGAATTCGACCTTGTTAATACATTCAATCCGAAAATGGATAGATATGGTGGAAGTGCTGTCGGCTGACTTGCCTGAGCGCCTGGCGTTATCCTGGACAGTGGTGAACACTTGGGGTCGGGGGGCGCACGTTAGAAGACCATCTGTGCCCAACTTGTTTTGTATGAAGATTCCTGGACTTGACCATGTCTGTGCTCTCATTGTGGAGTTTGAACATGTGAATGGCTTGTAGCTGGGATTTTGAGTTACTGGTTCACCATATTGCCCAAGACTTTTACAGGTCTCGTTGCTTTGGAAAACCCAATGTTCTTCTGTGATCATGAACCAACCCTCCAATTTCTGGCACATACGACCATCGGCAAAGTAAATCACTGGCTCTCGTTCGCTCGCCGCACGTTAAGTCTTTGACCGGCGGACTAGTAGTCAGGTGGGTGACCACTGGCGAATCCCCGCTGTTGTATGTTTTTTTTGGCGATTGAGTTAGTATCACGTGACGAGTGGTTGACACGAGTCAAGTATCGAATCACTATGCCTAAATAGGATCAGGACCCTAACATGAGCCAATTGGGATGCCATCAGGCAACCACTTTTTACTTCATGATTGATCATCCTTGTATTGAAAGGTTTGGTGCAATTTGTTGTTCCGCCGCAATCCGAGGGGAAAACATTGACCCTTTTTGTTGAGGTTGAAGAAATTAAGCCATAGTAGACTCCCTCCTGCGCTTACCTAAAGGTCAGCTCACCTTGGTTCCATTCGTCTGATATGTATCGCAGCCCCTAATTTTTCTTATTGTTCTGAACTTTCTTATTGTCCTGTAAATCCTATTGTTCGAATTATGTTAAGGGATATTATAATGCCCATCACACGATAGCAGCGCTAATCGGAAATAGAGATCCCTTTCATCTTGGCATATATTGGACAAATAGCAGCAGAGACCCTGACGGGTATCGAGATTGCGTTTCTCTGCAGGAGAATTCCTGAGTGGTTTTATATGCAGCTAAAGCTGCAGTTAGGGGGAAAACCTACGCGAAAATTGCAATGCTGGATCCGGGGAGCCTCGAAAAGTTACGCCCATGTGGCAGACTGGAGACGTTTAGTACAGCACGACACCACCTGGGCTTCTACAAAAATGTAGGCTTCACTGCAGAATACAAAACTCAAGGAAGTTTGGAAACTCCACTTGAAAGCCAGGTCTACGTCGCGCTACGCCATGTCATCGCTCAACATCCAGCCCTAAGCGCTATTGCTCTCAACGAAGACCTATCTTACCCGGATGTATACTTCGCACGGTTACCCGAAATTGATCTATGCACTTGTACTGAATTCTATGATCGTACGAGCCCGTTGCCTGGAGATGGAGAAGCTGACCATGAGCTTGACAAGCTGCTGGCACAACAGCACAACCACGACTTCAAAGAAAACCTGGGAAGTAGACCTTTTTGGCGTATGCTCATCACAAGATCGTCATCCGATACATCTAGATTCACTGCGACATGGATGTGGCATCACGCGTTAGCAGACGGTACATCAGCGCTCTCGTTCCACGAGTCTTTTCTTACAGGCCTGAATTCTGCTCCAAAGACAAACATCGTGGATCCGGTCGTTAAAACGCTTGATCAAGCCCTGTTACCGCCATTTGAGGAACTACACCCCATGCCAATATCGTGGTATTTCTTCAGCAAGACCATTCTGAATACTCTACTGGCCCCGGTTTACGCCATCGCCTCCGAAAAATTGTGGACCGGCAATCCGGTCCCAGAAGATGTCACAGTACTTCCAAAACCACGATTCCTCACAGTTGTACTACCCAAGTCGACTACAAGCAAACTAGTTCAGACGTGTCGGGAAGAGAAGACAAGCGTGACAGCGACCTTGCAATGTCTTCTAGCCGCCTCGCTCTTCGCCAATCTCCCAGCTGAAGAATGCAAGAGATTAAGAATCGATGGCCCGATATCGGCGAGAAGATTTCTCAACATTGGAGAGAAACAGATGACGTCTGCAATCACGCAATACGAATTCTTCCACGATCGACCTACTTCGTCCGGCAGTCCCTCAGCCGATATCCTCCAAAACTTCTCTTGGGAAACATCCAGAGCGGTCAAATCCACCATTGCTGCCGAAGTAGCAAAATTTGGGGCTGATAACCCGGTTGCGCTTCTCAAATACGTGTCCTCTATGCCGCAGTTTCTTATGGGTATGCTAGGCAAGCCGCGCAAACCCACTGCGGAGTTGTCCAACGTGGGGGTTTGGCCGAATGGGAAGGATGAGAAGAGTTTGTGGAGTGTTGGTAGGATGGTTTTCAGTCAGTCTCCTAATGTGGTGGCGAGCGCGTTTGCACTTAGTGTTGTGACCGGTGGTGATGGGAACGCGATTCTCAACTTTTCATGGCCAGAGGGCGCTGTGGACGATGAGCTTATGCGGGAAGTGGCTAATTGTTTCACGAATGGTATTGAGAGACTGGCCAATCAGGATGGTTGATTCCAATTGCACTGTTATGTATATTGCGCACTTGATTAATATCTACGATCAGATCGCACTGGAAGATACGGCGAGACAATGTACTATGTGCGGACTAGACAGGCGATCTGATTTTGGAATGTTATCTATTTTCAACCGTGGAGAAAATTTTCACGTTGCTAACTCGAGTAAATTTTGGATATAACAGACTTCAGACACATGCTACGCCAGAACGATCTATGGAAAGAGTGTTTTCGTTGCGATTATCGCCTCTTCCACTTAAGGTCAAGCCGAATCCATCATACCACCGGCGTGGACGGGGTCCAGACTCAGGAGCAGGTGCAGAGTGCTTCTTTTCTCGGACCGTTTCCGGTTTGTCTGGTTCGCTTGCTCCTGTCTCATCCTTGGATTTCCATATCTGCTTTGCAAATTCCATCAACTGCTTAGCTCTACGTCGCAACACGGGCACATCCATGCCATATTCGATCACGAGCCACATAGACAGCAGGGCAACAGCGATAGATGCAAGTACTGTGGTAGCTGTTCTTGTTAGTTCAATTGTGAAACCACCCATGGAAAATACTCACCAGCCCATGTCCAAATGTAGTTTGTCGTGTAGACTCGGGTTCGGTTGGCAAAGTCGGCTTCGTTCTCGCGATTGGGTATGAAGAAATCGACCTGATTTCTCTGGAAATGGTCGATGGACAACGCGAACAAGCTAGTGAGGAATGACAAGGGAGTGAATATGATTGTTATGACTGTGAAGCCGAGAACTGCTGCGCTCATGACGGCTGTTGCATGTGACTCTTGCAGGCTTGCGTGTTTCTGCTTCAAGTCCAGTTTGGCCATTATGGATTTCTCCATACGGGCGGCGTCTTCATCCAATTGCGCGATTCGACGTCGAAATCGATCGAACTGAGTTTGCGCACATAGAATAAGCTGCCATTCGTCCTCTTCTTGGACAGATCTCTTTTCGTCGTCTTTTACGACCATGCGCCCTTCTGCACCACTTGGCCAGTGTTCTGGCCAAGCGTTGCTTGCAAACGATTTCCATACCTCCTCTTGCTGCAGGATGACGCGTTTGATCATCCCCAATTCTCCTCGTATATCATCAATGTTGTGCAGAAAATCTCTTTCTATGTCAATATCGAACTTCTTCCTACCTTTTCTCTTGCTGTACTTATCTACATTTTGAGCACATGAGGCAATGTAATTCTCAAAGTTGTGGAGAATGGGATTGCCTGAGCCCGTTTTAGACCGACGGTCGAGGCTGCCCACGAAATGAGACATCATGATGCCCATATACCGCTTAGCATCCCCCGTGAGGCAGTCATGTCCCCACGAGGGGGAGTCAGGCTTGGAGCCATTATTATTGGATTCTTCGTCCGGCTCGTGCACAGTTATGAGCCCATCTTTACATTGCAAAATCCACAGTTGACATACTGTAAGAAGTTGCTTGGAACGAGAGTCTATATTTTCGGCCTTGGTGAGCACTTGGTCTCCATTCCGACGATCCAACATCGATTTCGGCAACGCATGGCAGCAGTACTCGTCAAGAGTTAGTGGTAAATATGGCGCTTTGAGGGATTCGAGTGATGAGCTAGGACAGCTCGATTCGAGGGATATAAAAGGGTGTAGGCTTTTCTCGAACAATTCCTTTTCCCTCCATTTATCGATTGAGTCTTTTTCGAGTACCTTGAAGTACGGCATCTGCCCAGATTAGCATACCAGTTAAAAAGCAATTAGGATGGTCGTACCGCAATTGTGAAGGATTTGGGACCTCCGCCATGGGTTACAGTACAAGAAGGCTCCCGGAGCTTGAGAATTACAGGTCCCTGGTTATCTGAATCTCTGATATGCTGTTCATACTGAAAGCCTGCTATGAATTTCTTGATATCCTGAGTTTTGATACGATCTGCGATCAAAAGTTTTCCGAACAAAGCCTGTGTTCGTCAACATCATATCCACTTCCCTATTTTTCGATGGGCATCTTTACATATATTCCTCTGAACTACTTGTTATCAGTACTTGCTGGTATGTAAAGGATATGCCCACTTACATGATTCGAACGAAGTGAATAGCAGGTTATTTTAGGAAGTGAATATTCTTTCCAAGTGAATTCACGAGGGTACTGAAATGAATTGTAGTCTTTGAGAACAAGTACACTAGCTGCCTCCATATTGATGGGAAACCGTTGAACCATTCCATTGACTACGGGGTTTTCCTTCTGATCTACAGGCCTTACGGGATTTTTGGACAGGCGACTCTTCCGAGATGCTTTAGACATTCTACTCGTCTCTCTTGGCAGGGGATTTGCTGTAATCGAACGGAAGAAGCCACTGGTTCCTCTGCGTGCCACGTCCCATACAGACATGTTTCTTCCGTCCCGGATCTTGATGTCTGATGCAGTTATAGGATGGAGAAGGTGATAAAGTGCTGATCCATGATTTCTCTCTGAAAGAAGATGAAGACATGTGGATTTCACAACCTCGTCAAAATTTAGGATTTCGGTTATACCTATTGGATCTCTCTTAACCAGCCATTCCATCGCCTTGTATTTCTCTTTTATGCAAGCGATGTGTGCGGGCAAGAAGCCTCTCTTGTTTTTGGCAGTGGCGTCTGCATTTGCCTCGAAGAGAATACCGAGCATTACAGAGTCGTCATCTGCAGCTGCGAGGTGAAGTGCTGTTTCCCCTCTAAGATTCTGGATATTCACGTACTTTTCCTTTGCCCCGAATTCACCATGACTGTCAGCAAACTCAAGTAAAAATTCAACAGTCTTGTAATTATCCGCTGCTTCTCCTCGAACTGCTAGATGTAGCAACGTTTCTCTTTTAGAATCATTGTTAAAGTCCTCCTGGTGGCATTGGTTGAGTAAGAACTTCAGGATTTGTATATATCCCTTACTACAGGCGATAGTTATCGGGGTTCTTGATAGCTGAGTCCAGCCCTGATTTTTACTCGATTCTGGAATATCGGAAATGATTGTCTGAACTTTAGGGAAATCTCCCTCTTCGACGGCCGAGATGAGATCTCTACTGATTTCTTCGAATTTCATGGTGCAAATTATGAAAGGCTCGATACGGAAAGAGTTTGAGATGCGATTGTGAGTAGCAGTGAGCGTGGGGAATAGGAGTGTTCAGTATTTGGGGCTTTCGAACCGTTTCAGCCGCAGCCATGATGCTTCAGTGGTAGGGAGGGTTGATTGGCTGCCCGTTCAGCTACTAATCGAGACGTCAACGAAGGCGTAGCTCACCCGACACCCAGAAAAAAAGCAAAACTACGAAACACAGCTTCATTAAATGATATTTTCACTCAGAACGTACACGGAAAACCCCAGTGCTGGAACTGGGGAACTTACACACACCGTTGTACAGTCGCGACTGCGGAACAACGAAAGCAATCGTCACAAGACTGTTATCGAGTCCCAATGGTTGAAGGCTGGTATAGCTTCTGTGATGAAAAATACTTCAGTGAATCAGTCATGCGGATGAGCTGAAAACGTCAGGGTCAAGAATTGTGCGGACTGCAGCCAAGGCTGGTTTAAAGTTCGCCAACAACACGGTACCATCAGTAGCACCCACACTGGATACTCCTCCACACCCATGAGCCGAACATACATGGGCGAAAGTGGTTATGTCATGCAGCCTGAAACCGGTACACTCATCAGTTGACATTTTTTCACCGTGGAAACATGGTACTGTCTCATATTGCATTCTTAGTTTTGCTTTAGCGTTCCTGAGAACCTTTTTACTACAAGCGTCCCAACAAGAGCTACTCGTAGTGTAAGCTGTCGCAACACAGTCTAGTAACACCAAATTGTGGGATCATCTGTTCGTTAAGTAGTGCATAGATGGAGTTAGAGCTGGGGAGATGAGGAAGTTTGTATAGAAGATCATCAAAAACGACAACAAAATAGGCACCCATACGCTTCCAAAGTACACGAAGAGAGCAAGGGCACATCGAGATAGCACGGAATAGGCTCTACACCTTCTCTTCAGATGTGAAGGAGCATATAGTGATCTTCAAAGTATCCAGAGTGACGTCAAGGAACCGGTCGGAAGGACTGCTGAACTGGACGATTGAAATCGGCTGTGAAGGAACTGGACCTGCGGTAGGAAGGAGGGTAATATCCGCTGATGCCAAGTCCCAGAACATATCCACTTGAGACGGCTTTATCTATGAAAATTTTTCCTACAGGCTTTGCTCAGTTACTGGTCACTTCCTACGTTGCAAGTTGAGGGCTGCTGTCGGAGTTGGGTTCTGTGGCGGACGAGCCAATCGCCAGCCGTTGCTCGCCAGTCACACCATCAGATCACCGTGGGAAGGGCGACATCACACAACTGTCGCCCGACAGTATGAGGTCTTATCCAGTTACCAACCGCGTTCGCCCAGCGGCTGTCGGCCGTGTTGTGTTCTACAGTGTCGGACCCGAATCTCTCTCAATCCTTAAATACCATCTGACGCGACAGCCGTCGGCCTCTAATGAAGTTTAGCTCCTTTCGCCTAACCAAAACATCAATGTTACGGGGACCCTTTGTCGCCTCTACAGATTCCGGATCTGAATCAAGTCTTGGAACCTCATCGGTGCAAATTCTGTTTTTGGGCATTGTTTCGAGCTCATAGATTCTCACTACGATTGTATGACTAGACATCTTTTTCGACACTATCCAGCAGCTTCGCCAAAGTGTTCTCCCAAAAATGACGTTATTCCACATCAACAGATACTCTAATCTTGACGCGCAGGGTCTAGCTTAATGTGCCCAACAATCTCGTTTATCTTCTCCATCACTTCTGGTGTGAGCTTTTCAATGACCTTCAAAGCCGCGCAGTTGTCAACGACTTGCTCGGGCCTTGAGGCACCTGTAATGACTGCAGAAACGTTCGGGTTCTTCAAGCACCAAGCGAGCGATAGCTGCGATTGGCTAACACCCAGACTGTCGGCAACCGGCTGTGGGGATGTCAGCAATGAAACTCAGCGAAGAATGGGAGTTATAAGACGAACCTTTAGAGCCTTGGCGCTGTTGATCATATTGCTCCACTCGCTGTTTCCATAGCTATCCCGCATTCCACTAACGAACTTATCATTACCCTCCGCAAATCTTGAGCCTGCTGGTGGCGCATCTGGGCTGTCGTTGTACTTTCCGCTCAAGAGGCCAAACTTCAGCGGGGAAAAGGTAGTCAGACCAAGTCCGAAGCGCGAGTATAGGCGTTGGAATTCGCTCTCGACCTTCTTCCTCTCAAGCAAATTGTACTGTGGTTGTTCGACGACTGGTGCAATGAGACCCAACTGCTTCGCAATACCGCAAGCCTCAGCAATCTCGTCTGCAGACCATTCGGATGTGCCCCAGTACAAGGCCCAGCCCTTTTGCTCAATCACGTGGTTGAAGGCGCGAACGGTCTCTTCCATGGGTGTAAGGCGATCGGGACGATGCGCATACACGATGTCGACGTAATCCAAGTCCATACGCTTGAGCGACGCACGAAGTCCCTCAATAATGTGCTTACGAGAAAGACCGTGGTTATTCACAAGGACTTCTCCGTTTGCGCCGCCCCAGTTGAGTTTGGTGGAAATTACAAGATCGTTACGGTTCCAGCCAAACTTCTTGATGGCCTGGCCCATGATGATCTCAGATTGGCCTCCAGCATACGATTCCGCAGTATCGAAAAAGTTGATGCCGTTATCATATGCGGTCTTCATGATGGAGAATGTGCGTTCTGATGCTGGAATTAGTCATGTGATCAATTGACATAAGCACAGGGTCAAAAACCATTTTCGACATGACCACCAAATCTACAAATCAGTTAGCATTGGCAAATGTGCAAAAACCACAGGACAACATACGTGAGCCATCCTCCTAGACCGAGTACTGAGACGTGCAGCCCAGAGTTACCCAGGCGACGGTATTGCATACCAGTCTTACGAGGTTCTTCCCACGCCATCTTGTAAATGTTGAACAGGCACGTGTAATGACTGGATAAAGTTCGACTTGAGTTTGAAAAGGATGCAAAACTTCACAAGCAACAAGCTGCTGTGTGTAATCACTCCGCTCTAGCGATGAATCGACTGAACAGTAAAAAGCTGTGCCACCTTTACCAAAATGGGACAACCCGCTCGCGACAACCAAAAGTGTCAGGAGGCTTTCTGCATCGGAGACGCTATCTGCTTTGGGAGATCGCGGCGCTACTCAATGTTGTTGAATTTTTTTCAAAGTCCAGACGACAACGGCACGTGTAGTGATATTTCGCCATCCATCCCCGCAATAACGCCATGATGCTAAGTGGAGTACGGCTGGAGAAGTGGGTCGACCTAACAGTCTCCATGGAGATAACCTTTTAGTGTTACTAGATGATGATCAAGATCTAATCAGCTATCAATTATCGTGAGATGTTCGGGTAACAAATTGTAGCACAAAATGTAATCTGGTACATTATGTTAGCATGAAGGGAAGACTGATACCAAATTGTAAAATAAAATTAATTGAAGGCGGTTGCGTCAAGGCGTTCATACTCGAATTCGAATATCGACCTGCGGCTACGTACACCCGCGATTCGCAAAAACCTCGGTTCGGCTGACGAGCACGTTGCTGCTCCATTGGCGACCCCATCGCCAAGTTGCAGAATCCAAGCTATGTGCCGTGTCGCCCAGTACTCCGCACACGTAAGCAGTAACCCTTCCTCGACATGGCCCGGTCGACCTTCTTGATCCGGACTACAGTGTGAATCTAAAGTCCAACCGCTTGTTTCCATCAAGCTCGCGTGCGGCAAGATCCGCCTGGTACAGCGCCTTCTCTTCGCTAGTCATTTGTTCCCACTTTTTCTGCTTGTTCTTGTTCATACGCGTCAACGCCATTCTTTGCACGAGGAATGTCACCACGCTCAGCGCGCAAATGGCTACCAGCACTGAGTTTCCTTGCTTGTAGTATGGGCCATCGTACTTGCGGTAAATCTGCGAACTGATCAGAGATCCAATCTGCACAATGACGTTGTATGTCGCGGCCGTAATTGCGCGCTTTTTGACGTCAAATGTGTTTTCCGATATCCAGGACGAGACTAAGGGATGGAAGTATGGATATCCGGAGATCAGTGTGATCAACGAAAAGCGGCCCCACTCGCGTCCACCGTCCGGAAGTGTCAAAAGGGCAATGAGCAGTGGCATGATCCAGAATTCGCCAAATATGCAATGGAATGTGCGTTCGTTGAAATACTCGCTCGAGTATGCAAGTGCCAACATCGTAATGACCTGGAGCGCAGCAGACGGGATCGTAAGCATGTTACTGTCGAATCTGCTAAAACCGAGACGTTTGAGCGTAAGTGTCAGATATCCTTGAACTGGCGAGGCAGGAATGTAGGCAATGAGACCGATGAAGTACAGACCCCACATGGAGGAATCAGACCAGGCCGCACGGATATCCTTGAAAGTGGCGGGTTCCTTGAGGGCTGTGAGACCCTTGGCCGGGTCGTCTCTGAGAATGCGGTTCACCATGATGACTTCCTCTCGCTCGTTGTACCAGCCCTTGGGGAAAAGTACGTTTTTTGTAGATGTTGGCGCAGCTGGCAAGTACAGGAATGATATTCCGGCGATAATGACGGTCAAAAGTCCTTCGAGGAGAAACAGCCAAAACCATCCTGGCTTTCCTGCAACGCCGCGCATTTCCAGAATTCCGGCGGCAAGCAAAGCAGAAGCGACACGGGCGACGTTGAGAGTGGACCAGAAAGCCGCAAGGCGTATGGAAAGCTCTTTCGACGTGTAGAAGTAGGTCGCAAACAAGATAACTCCAGGGATAAAGCCACCTTCACACAGACCGATAGCGGCTCGGCCAAGGTAGAATGAAGTACGGTCGTGCATCCATGACTGAGCCCAAGAAGCGGTTCCCCAGGCCATCATCATGGTCGGAAGGACGTATTTGAAGCCATATCGCTTGGTAAGGCTAAAAAAAAAAGAATCAATCAGACGAATATCAAAATGCGGTCTCTCTAATACTCACAATTGCACTGGGAATTCCGCACAAAGGAAACAAAGCAGTTGAATGGTTGTACCGTTGTTGTAATCATCACTGGTTAAGCCGAGATCTTCCAGGAGGTTATCTGCAAGCGCGTTTGATACGTTTCCGCGATCGAGCTACACCGATCAGTATCCACGCTCCGGTTCAACCCCACAAAAAACTTACCTGCAGCCCAAACATCATGAGACATAGCCATGAGAGTAGCCGAATATCCGTTTTGCGTACAAGTCGGCGTTCTTCCTCAATGGTCCAGCTCGCATGGGGATCGAAACGGTGTCGGCCTTCGTAACTTTCGTGAGGAGGGACGATATCCGCAAGCTCCTCTCTTCCAACCTTTGGTAGTGATTTGATCGAGTTGGCATCTTCGCTAATCCGCGTCGTATGCGGGGCCGCAGCCTCAATATCTTGACCCATTTCGAGAGGACCGCAGTGTTGAATCGCAACACAACGCTCAATTAGAAGAAGAGTGGGCCCTGGAACGGGAAATGGATGCACTAATACATGTATTGCTCACGCCCATCCCCTATATATGTAGTATCATTGCTATTGCGCAATTCAAGCCCATCTCGTCGCCATTACGACTTGTCTCCCGAGGCAGTAATTGCGCCGACAAAGGAGGAGAAAGAGGGGAGCGCACGGCTTTGGGCACGTGCATGCACTTCTCATTGGTCTTTCGCCAAAACCCCGGCATTACCCTCAAAGGTAGTGCAACTCGCCCGCAGCCATGGCTGTCGGCTCTAGTCCCATAACATGCAGCGTACCCGATGACGTGCTACACCACGTGTACTGCAGATGGGCTATCCTGGATCTCGGGTGAGATTGATATACCCCAGACTTCCAAGCGAGCAGTGCTGAAGTCTATATTGTACATCCTGTCCGGAGCATTTTCCAGTTTGAAGGCCTCGTGTCCAGCATTCTATCCTGCTTGTCAACCGAATCCATTGTCCTCCTAGCCGCCCAGGATGCCTTCTGTAGAGCGCGTCAATGCCGAGGATGAATACGCCGCCGGTGGCACTCGCATCTTTGGCGGAAACGCCACCGCCAGGTCGAGACTGTTGGAACCCTTGGTGTACTCTGGATCATTGGACAGTTACAAGTACCAAGATTTGACGCCGGTCATTGGTCGAGAGTTTGAAGGCCTCCAAGTGACCGACTTGCTTAAGGCAAGCGATGCTGTGATCAAGGACCTAGCCGTCACTGGTCAGTCATTGCACATGGACTATACTGAAGCAGTAGTTGACTTGATGTCACAGTCTCTCAGCGCGGAGTCGTTTTCTTGCGCAATCAAGATGTCACTCCTAACCAGATGCGAGACCTTATGTTGCGATTGACTGAACTCTCAGGATGTGTACGTCCCAAAAACATCAACACCACAATGTCAACAAAACTAATCCTTTAATAGCCCTCATCATCCGGTCTCCACGTCCACCCCCTCACAGAAGAAGGCTCCGAACTAGGCGACCAAATCTCCGTCATCAGCAGTGAAAAGCAAAAGAAGGGCGGCGGCCTCACCCACCAACTCTCAGACGTAAGCCGCTTCGCATCAGCAGGATGGCACAGCGACATCACTTTCGAGCCTGTACCCTCCGACTACGCCATGCTCAAGATCCACACCCTTCCCGCCACTGGCGGTGATACCCTCTGGGCGTCTGGCTACGAAATCTACGACCGCCTCTCCCCCGCCATGCGCACATTCCTCGAGGGCCTCACTGCAACCCACGACGCAAAGTTCTTCCTCGACGAAGCAGAAAGACTCGGTAACCCACTTCGAAAGGGCGTCCGCGGTAACCCGCTCAACCACGGTGATGCACTTACAGCTGTCCACCCCGTCATCCGCACAAACCGTAAGTCTCAATCCCATCTCCAACGCCCCTTTTTTTTCTATTTCAGGTCGGCATTTCCACACATGCTAACGCCAATTTGCAGCGGTAACCGGCTGGAAATCCGTCTACGTAAACAAAGGCTTCACCAAACGCATTAACGGCATCACAAAAGACGAATCCGACCTCCTCCTCCCTTACCTCTTCAATCTTGTCACGCAAAACCACGATGCCCAGGTGCGCTTCAAGTGGAACAAGAACGACCTTGCTATCTGGGACAATAGGAGTACCTGGCACTGTGCTACGTACGACTATGTCGAGGCGAGGGCCGGAGACCGTGTAGCGAGTTTGGGCGAGGCGCCGTATTTGGATTTGGGGAGTCGTGGAAGGAGGGAGGCGTTGGAGGGCAAGTAAGTGTAGGAAAGAGACGAGGGAAAATGGAGCTTGGGGAAAGAGAGAAGGAACTTTAGATTAGTGGTTGATCTGTATAGAAGCTCTATCCCAATGGAAAAGTAAAAGGCGTGTAATATGCAAGTTGATTGAAGTTAAATCTCACCATGTACTAATTTGTGTAACTCCAGGGCATTAGCGTTACAGGCCAGACTGCACAATATCCATGTCGACCAACACTTTCTTAGTCAGATATGACAACATCAAACGTTAATAGCACGACACATTATACCGAAGTATACCTATGCATCACATACATCACATGGCATCACAATCACGAAGAAGGGTCAAAAAAAAAAGTTCAGTTTACAATCTTCATTTCATGTTCCGCTCATCATCGACCGTAACTGGATATCATCAAGGCGCAACAAAACAACCAAAAACGCAAAAAAGTCAACAATTCCTCAAGCCTACTGGAGACCCTTGAGGATATCATCCGCCGCCTTCTCCGCAACCATGTATGTGGAGAGCGCAGTGAAGGTACCTGGGATCTTGGGGAAGACACTGGCATCTACGACCCTCAGGCCGGCAACACCGCGGACGTTGAACTTGGAGTCAAGCACAGCCATCTTGTCGTTGTCGGCGCCAATTGGGCAAGTGGAAGAGGCGTGGTGGCCCCAGGCAGTGTCCTTGGCGTACTGTGCAATCTTCTCAGGGGTGTTGACATCAGAGCCGGGGAGGACTTCCTTGACGGGGACGAGCTGGCGGCGGAAAGAGTCACGGGCGAGGTTTACGGCTTCGGTGAGGGCAGTGAGATCCTTTTGGTAGTCGCCGACGCCGGTATCGAAGTAGTTGTAGGTGATATCGGGCATGTCGAGGGGATCGGCGGAGCGAAGGGTAACGGTTCCGGCGTTGTTGCGGGGGTGCGCCTTGAGGATGGCCCAGGTGAACCAGTCGTGCTCGTTGGTAGCGTTGAAGGCATAGCCAGGGAAGTAACCGCGGAAGTTGACGGGGCCGCCAAAGGCGAAGATGTCGTAGTCGTTGTTGTCAGCCGCGCTCGACTGGTAGAGCATAGTGGCGCCAAGTCCGGGGGAAGCGTAGATGCCGCGGTTGCCTAGGATGGGGGAGTTCCAGCGGTCAATGCACTTGTCGGCGGAGCTCCCGTCAAAAGTGCAGCCGTCGAGCGCTGAGAAGTTGGAGCTGACCTTACCCTGGACGTTGATCTCGTAGTGGTCCTGGAGGTTGGTGCCTACACCAGGGCGGTCGGCGATGACGGGGATGTTGAACTTCTTCAGTTCGTCGGCAGGTCCGACACCACTGAGCTTGAGGAGTTGGGGAGAGTTGTAGGTTCCACCGGCGAGGATGACTTCGCGAGAGGCCTTTGCGGATCCAGGGACTCCAGTTGCGCCAGAGGACTTGGGGCTGGCCTTGTAGAGGTACTGACCGTCGAGGAACTCAACACCAGTAGCGCGGGGAGGGGAGACGTTCTGGTCAAAAAGAACCTTTGTGACGTGGCAGTTCAGTCTGACGTCGAGAGGGTACCTCTTGGTGCCGTTTGAATTCTTAGCATCGCGAACAGCCAGGACGAATTCACGGGATCCAGTGCGCTTGCCACCGTTGGTGGAGATGGGGATCTGGTAAAGACCAGGGCCTGCATCACGTTCCTTGGAGTCGGCGTTGGCGTCACCAGCAATGAGAGTGGCAAGGTTGACAATAGCCTTGGTGGCATTACCAAGGGCAAAAGCAGCACCACTAACAAGGCTGAGGAGCTTAGGGTCGCTGGTGACAATATCAATGGGTGCGTACTCGGTGTTGAGCCAGCCCTTGTAGCCATGAGCTCCCGTGCCGGGAATAAGGTACTGGTTCTTCTCCAACTTCTCAAAGTACTTGCGCATATTGGAAGGCGCCCAAGAGTCATCTCCAGTGAGCTTCTGGATGTTCTCAAAGTCAGACTGGTGAGGGTAGACGGCAATGAGAGCGTTGTGAGCTGTGCAACCTCCGAGGGTACCAGTACGGGGGTATAGAGTGCCCTTCATGGTGGAGCCTTCGGGTGGGCTGAGACCAGTGTACTCGCCGCCGTCGAGAGTTGCATAGCTGGTCTTGTAGTCACGAGCTTGTCTCGTCTCATCGGCGTAGTGCTTGACGTAAAAGTTCCAGCTGAGATTGGGGTCCTCGGAAGACCTGGCATTGAAGGCTGGCACAGTGTAGTTGACATTGGCACCCTGATCGTCACCAGCCTCGATGAGAAGAGTCTTGTGGCCAGCGAGTGCTAGGCGGGCAGCCAATGGCTACAACAAGTCAGTGACCATGTTATCTAAGCTCGCATGTTTTACTTACGCCACCACCGGCACCCGAACCAACCACGACGTACTCATAGCCGGTCAGATCGACAGCCTTAGCGAGCGAGATGAAGGCTGCGAAAGAGCCAAGAACACGTGGGAAGAGCATAGTGATTAGGTATTATTAGTTGCCGAGGCGTAGTTTTCAAAAGAATGACAGAGGCTGGAGAGTTGCCTGCTTGCTTTTGCAAGATGGAGTATCGCAAGACTTTATATCATCTGAATCGTGTCAACCGCGTCATTCGAGCTCCCCCTTATTGACGCGGCAGAGGCAATGAATGCAGTAGGCGGAAAGAAAAATTATTGGTCGCATATTCGTACCGTCCCAGCGGTGCTCAATAATCACGGTTTTTGGTCTCTTCTAGGCCAGCAAGACAATGCCTACAAAGAAGGCCTGTATGTAGATCATGCGGGTACTGGTAGGGATCACTGTGGGTCGCAATTTACGGTTCGCGAGGGGAGCATTTTGTCCGCACTACGCCACCCACCGCTTGCGATACCCGAGGGATTCAATGTGCAGTGAAGGCTTCCAATGGCATGGGAAGTGCTCCACCACAAGAGCCAAGCGCTGCGCGGTGCAAGCACTTTGAGATTCCTTTATACAGTAGCAACCACGCAAAAACTGTGTCCTCTCGACAGTGCTGCTCGCTTACAATACGAGACAGTGAACATGTGCTCCCCGCGACAAGAACACACCTTCCCTTTTGCGCTTGTCGCCGATGCTGCGCCCCTGGTTCATGAATGTCATTTTCCCTGTAAGGAACATGGCCTTATTCTCGGTCATTTCCCGACTGCCGGACGTCCCTCCCGCTTCGGGAGGGACTTGTGGAGTAACGGTTCAAGGATAACGGACACTAAGACCAAAGCCAGGTTAGCCACAACGTGCACTGTAGACTCTCTGGACCTGTACTTGATAATGAACTGAGTATGGGCACCAGCACACCACCACGTGGCTATGTGAGTTGCCGATTTCAGGCCCCGCAATGATGATGATATTCGTTGTAAGCGACTTTGACAAAATGGTTGAACAGGCGTCGTCGTCTTTTTGTCCCTCTCCTTCTTCGCCACACAATGCACCAACCTGACTCGCTTGCCGCCACCCAAATCGATAGAACTACCCATACAAACGCCATGTTGAACTCGGCATTCGGTTCGAACTCACTACTCCTGCACTGCTTCCCCTAACGGCATGTGTCAAGACCCCCCGCAGAAGTGTCTTAGACTCCTCTTTTTCGCCTCCTTAGCGCCTAAGGCTCCCCGGGCCACACGGCATCCGCGATGCTCCTGACAAGCTGCAATTTCTTCCTCATGTCTTCATAACCCAATGCATTACCTTCAGCGTGTGATGCAAAACCACACTGTGGGCTAACGCAGCATTGTTTAAGCGCGTCCTCGCGTGACTGGCCAGTGCCCTTTGCAATCCAATCCGCAGCCTGGTTGACTCTGGCAATCATCTCGTCCTTGTCTTCAAGCTTAGGGAACTTGGAGGTGATGACGCCTAGGACGACATTCTTGCCCTTTGGAAGGTGCTCTAGCGGCTCAAAACCTCCGGCGCGAGGTGTGTCGTATTCAAGATAGTAAGTGTCAACGTCGAGATCCTGCCTCGGTTAGCATACCCGTGTCATAGATTGCGGGTACTGCAGTACCTGGAATAGCTTCTTTGCGATAAGGTCATATGCGCCTTCACTGAAATGTCGGCTTCCGACGTAGTTGCCGCGGCACAAGTGGATGCCGAGATGCATGTCCGCGGGCCGCTCGAAGCACTTATTGTAGAACTTCACATACGAGTCGAACATCTCGTCGGCCGTCTTGCTGTTTGTCTTGTCTGCTTTCCAGCCTGCCAGCATGTCTTCAGAGCAAAAATAGGCAAGATTGGGGTCGTCAATCTGAATATTCCTGATTCCCTGCGAGTGAAGGATCTTGAGCTCTTCTTGATACGCTTTGGCAACATCGTCAAAGTACTCTTCGTCATTTGCGTACACCTCTTTCGGGTAGGCTGAGCCATTCATGTAACGGAAATGGTACCAGGATGGCGAGATGAGCGTGATTTTGATGTTCTTCCATTCGCTTTCTGGAAGCAGGCTCTTCATCAGATCAACTTCTCGTTGGTTGCTGGATTTTCCAGGGTGTCTAATCTTATCGACACAGACAGTGACGTGGTTGGGTACTTCCTTTGCTTCCATAAACGACTTGACGTCCGGTGCATAAGCGCGAAACATATCCTTGTTGTAGCCCTTGAGGACGCCAAGCTGTAGCTCTTTCATGCCGTGAAGTGTTTCAAAAAAGGTACCCCAGAACATATGCCTGGCTCTAGAGTTAGGCCAGGTCTAGACTGATATTATGCAAAGCTACTGACCTGGTGTACTCGCCGCTCGAGACGACCTTGAGCCCGCAATCCTGCTGGAATTTGACCACCTCTGCAACAGACTTGTCTTCCAGAGGCACAAGCTCGTCTGGCTTAGCTTTGCCCGAGGCGACATCGTACCGTTTTTGCACAAGTTCCTGGGGACGGAGCAATGAGCCGACGTGCTCGGCGCGGAAAGGTGGGCTTCTCTTGAGGGATGTCATGTTCAGTTTGATAGTGAAGGTATAGAAGAGAGCAGGAGATGAGAAGGCAGCAGGTGCCTGGCGAAAAAATGGCCCCTCATCTTGTCGGCGTGCCCCGCATGGGGGACCTGCATTCAACGCTCATTGAGAATTACTGGACCCCGTGGCAGCGCAAGCATGCCCGATTTGGCGTTGGCGAAACGAGGCTAAGTATCACCTAGCACAGTGAATGCTGTTCGGATTGGAAGGGCGAGATGAAGTGGCGGGCGGGGAAGGGGGCTATGTGGGAGGCATCTCAAGTTGCAGGTGGGGCCTTTTGCCGATATGATGAGGAAGGCATGGCCCGGAGTTAATGATGCTCCGTACTTACGGGCAGTGTGCCTTCAACCGCCGACTGACATTCCACACGATAAGTCTGGATACGCTTATGTATACGTACACGCCCACGTAATCAGCCTGACAGAAACTCTAAAGTACACCGGTCCGGTCCCAACACTGACTGCAAACCAAGCTTGTATCCAACTCCCGGGCTCAACGGTTGCTCCGGAGCACGTACTCACGAGGGCAATCCTAACCACCCAACGATGAAAATATGGCTGTGCTGCGGAGTCTACTGGGAAGTCCACAGTCCGTTTGGGAAGCCCAAACAACGTGAAGCTACCGACCAGCAGTTGTTCGCAGTACCCCGGGAGGGTGACACGAAGTCGCAGTATGCCCCACCAAAAGTGTCGCATCGCTGATGACGCAATGGCACCACGATCACTCAGACTGACAGCACGACTTTATCAGCCGTGACGCCGCCATTACAGCCGATGAGGGGACTAGGCCTGCTATGTAATCGCGACACTCGGTACAATACTGCCCCGCGCTAGCTGGGGTATAAGAGCTACATAATACATAGATACACATGCTGCCACGACACTCGACCTGTGGATTCGCATCTGGACACCTACTGGCCTAATCGCACCAATTCCCTCTATACCATCGAAATGACGCGAGTTCTATTGACCGGAGGCAGCGGCTTCATTGCCGCGCACACTCTTGATGTCTTGCTGGACCACGGCCACAGCGTTGTGACTACCGTGCGCACGCAAGACAAGGCAGATAAGATCAAAGAATCGTACAAGAGCCATGTTGAAAAGGGCCAGCTGGACTTTGCCATTGTCCCAGATATCGCACAGCCAGATGCTTTTGACCAGGCCGTTGTTTCAGATCCTCCATTCGAGGCTGTACTCCACACTGCCAGCCCGTTCCACTTCAATGCTACGGATGTCCAGAAAGTGAGTGCACACTACCCCCCTTCGCTGGTGTTGGACGACTCGCTAACAAGACAGGACTTACTCGACCCCGCCGTCATTGGAACCACGGGCATCTTGAAGTCCATCAAGAAGAATGCGCCAACAGTAAAGCAAGTCGTCATCACATCGTCTTTTGCTGCTATTGTGAATCCATCCAAAGGCTTCTGGCCAGGACACGAATACTCAGAGGAAGACTGGAATCCCATGACGCTAGAAGATGCACTCAAAGATGCAGTCGCGGGATACCGAGCAAGTAAGACCTTTGCAGAGAAGGCAGCCTGGGAATTTGTAGAAAAGGAGAAGCCAAACTTCACCCTCTCTACGATCAACCCGCCAATGGTGTACGGCCCAATCGTAAGTCCCAGAAAACTCCATTGTTCGCATGACATCGTTAACAATGATCAAGGTACACCCTCTCGACAGCCTTGACAACATGAACACATCCAACCAGCGCATTCTCGCCGCCGTCCAAGGCAAGTTTAAGGACGAAATTCCCATTTCCGGCGTGCACTTCTGGGTAGACGTACGTGATGTTGCAGAGGCACACGTGGCCGCGATGGAGAAGCCCGAGGCGGCCAACAAGCGCTTCTTCGTTATAGCTGGATACTTTTCCAACAAGGAAATGTGCCAGATTATCAAGAAGAACTTCCCAGAGTTCAAGGACTTGCCTAGCGACTCAACGCCTGGCGGCGATTACCCAGAAGGTACCCCGGACAAGGGATTGTACAAATTCAACAACAAGCGGTCCATTGACGTCCTTGGCTTGAAGTACAAGACGTTTGAGCAATCTGTAGTCGATACTGTCAAGTCATTTCAGAAGAAGGGGTTATAGATTAGGGGTATTGCTTGGGAGGGCATGTGGGGGTTATTGAAAGCGTCTTCGATTGGCTACGTGAACTATATACGCTGTGCATCTGCATGAGAGCACGTCGATGTTGGTTGTATGTATCTCGAACTAGACAATGGCATGTTAGCACACCATTCGACCTAATAATGAACAATGTGAGTTGTAAATGAGCAAATCAGCCTGTTGAGCTTGATCTTGTTTTTAGACTTCACCGTCGTTGACTCGGAAGTTATCGTTTGATGTTGATCATCATAATGCGAGGATATCGGGAGAACTTGAAAGTGCTTACCTGTGAGTTATCTCGCTGCATCACTACCCACGTTGTCCTGCTTCAAGGACGACGTTCTTGGGTGTTGACCAGCGATGAAGGGAGAAGGGAACGCGATGCAGAGCTTCGAAGAAAATAGAAGGCTCGGCAAAACGTCGGGCCGGTGGCTTCCAAGATTAGGCTGGGCTTGCCCCACCACCGAAGCCCAGCGAACGCGGGCTGTGACAGCAAAAGCTCCCAACACGCCTTTGTGACATTGCCAAATCACTCCTCCGCCGCTGTCGCGTACCAGATCATCTGTTGAAAACTTCATCACCCTCTCGATCCGAATACCGTAGCTCTCAAAAGCTCGCAGTCATGTGTAAGTCTGCCGCTTCTACCCCGCCATCCACCCTGCCTCAATGCGCCTTTGGCAGCAGGTGTCGAGCCGTTTCCTTCTACAGTATAACATTGTTGCGGATGGATACCTGCTGGCTTGCGCTTGGCCACCGGCTCTCTGATGCTGTGTAGCTATGCGTTTCCGCTCTTCAGAGTGAAACGGCCGGAACGACTGAGACTGACTTTATACAGCCGACTTTAACGCCATCGCCCGTATGTACCGCCCGTCACTTGAGGCAGACTGAAGCATATCGGTTTTGTCTCTTGCGCTCCTCCAGTCAGACCTGGATTGACCCTTGCGCTAGAGCAGTTTGTCCAGTTCTACTATGACACCTTCGATAAGAACCGCGCCGGTCTCGCTTCCCTATACGTATGCGATCCGATCTAAGCGCGTGCAACGACATCCGGCTCACAGAATTCACAGAGAGAGCCTTCTATGCTCACCTTTGAGCAGACGCCAACCCAGGGATCTGCTGCCATTGTAGAGAAGCTCCAGGTAACAACAACTCTACCCGACAGGGAAAGACAAAGCTGACTCTTGTAAGAACCTGCCGTTCCAGCAGATACAACATCGCACAGATACTATTGATGCTCAGCCTTCCGCCGAAGATGGCATCATGGTTCTTGTTACGGGCGCGCTCATGGTGAGTAGATTATATCTATAACACAAAGCTTCTACTAACTCTTGATAGATTGGGGGCGAAGAAAAGCCAATGAGCTTCACCCAGGCATTCCAGCTTAAGAACGACAACGGCAGCTGGTTTGTTCTCAACGATGTTTTCCGCCTGGTATACCCCGCTGCATAGGCAGCCAACTGCGCTCGGTGGATTGGCTCCCACTGTTGAGACTTGGGACAAAGTGTAGAGTGCTGCACAAAGTTTGAGGGTATGGAAACAGGCGGGGGATCTCTTTGGAATCTCGAGGGCTTTGGCAGATGACAATACGAATTACAAATGAAATAAAAAAACATTGCAACCGTTATAGTTACATCATTACAGGGGCGTGCCAGCAAGTGATTATATTTTGTTTATATCGACTCGATGCACTAACATGTTCGGCGATATTGTTCTACAGTCATCCTGTGGCCAACACTCGTCGTGACGCATCGTAGTGTTCCAAAGCTTTTCGATGCGGTTCGCCGTCGCACGTGAGCCGGAAAAGACCTTTGCCGCAACTTCTCCGCGGTCACTTGCCGAAGCTCCACGCAATCCCTCGGGCCTGGGGTTAGCTTACATACTACTACAACCATGGCTTCTTCGTGCGGCTATGGTCCAGCCTCTTCTACTTGGCCTGGATTCCTGTCTCGTTTTGCATTATCATTTCCTTTATCTTGATACCCTACAATTGCCATCTCCAGCGGTTCATTACAAGTCATCTTGCCATCATGGCTTTCGTGCAAAAGGGTCTCAAGAACATTCTCCAGAAGAATCCACATGATGTCGTCTTCCTCTCTGCCCTCCGAACTCCGGTAACAAGAGCCAAGAAGGGAGGTCTGCGCGATGCATATGACCACGAACTCCTGGGAGCGGTACACCACCCTCAATTATCCTGTGTACAATGTGCTAGGAATTGACGGATAGACAGGTCCTCAAAGCCACCATCAACAAATTTCCAAACCTTGACCCAGCGAAGATAGACGACGTTTGCGTGGGCACCGTGCTCGCCGAGCTTGGTGGCTCCAAAGCCGGCCGCATGGCCGCAAACCATGTTGGCATTCCCACGACAACTTCCTTCAGCACCGTAAACCGCGCCTGCGCATCGGGCCTATCTGCTATAACGTCAATCGCAAACTCCATCGCCGTTGGCCAAATCGACATTGGCATTGGAGGAGGTATGGAGAGCATGACGCGCAACTATGGCAGCAGAGCTATCCCCACAGAACTCTGGCCAGAGATGAAGGACAGCCCGGTCAAGGATGCACGAGACTGCATCATGAGCATGGGCATTACATCTGAGAATGTGGCGAGTCGGTATGGCGTCACTCGCGCTGACCAAGATGCCTTTGCTGCGGAATCGCAAAACAGGGCTGCGAAGGCGCAAGCGAACGGATTGTTTGACGATGAGATCGTTCCGGTCACTACAAGATGGATTGAGCCCGAGGTACCGGAAAACCAAAAGCAGGTGACTGTCACCAAAGATGATGGAATTCGGCCAGGGACTACGGTGGAGAAACTGGCGACTATGAAGCCGGCGTTTGACAAGAACGGTACAAGCACAGCAGGCAACAGCAGTCAAGTTTCGGATGGAGCAAGTGCAGCACTCATGATGCGACGATCGACAGCCACGGCTCTTGGTCTGGAAAAGCAAATCATTGGAAAGTGGGCTGGTACACAAGTTGTCGGCTGCACACCTGATGAAATGGGAGTTGGACCAGCTCTTGCTATCCCCAAGCTCCTCGACTACACGGGCCTGCAGACATCAGATGTCAATGTGTGGGAGATTAACGAAGCTTTTGCAAGTCAGGCGCTGTACTGCATAAGGAAGCTGGGACTTGAGAACAAGATGGATAAGATCAATCCTAATGGAGGTGCCATTGCACTAGGTCACCCACTGGGTGCGACGAGTGGTAGGATGCTTGCCACGCTCCTACACGAGATGGGTAGAAGCGGTGAGCAGGTAGGTGTGTTGAGCAAATGCATAGGTACTGGCATGGGTATGGCCAGCTTGATTGTGCGGGAATAGGGTATGTTACGAATGAAAATTAAATCAATGATTGGGGTATCAAACGACTATGGTTTACAACGCCTTTCGAATGCATGAAACTGACGCTCTAGGCCTTGTTCTTTTTGCTCTTCTTCTTGGAGCGCTCTGCCAGAATTTCATCCAAAAAGCTCTTCGGTTTAGTTTTTACTTTCTTGGGAGCTGGTTGTGCAGGTTCTGCTTCTGCCTCCTCTTCCACCTTTTCAGATGATTTATCCTCAACCAGAGTCTCTGTGGTAAGCTCCTTTGTCTCCTGGTCTTCAGACTTCGCGCCTGCTGCTAGCCTTTTTGCTCTCGTTTCTTCATCCTCGTCGTCACTGTCTGGAGCTTTGGGCGGCTTCCTCGCCTTCCGACCCTCTCTCTTTGACTTGAAAGTAGCGGCCCTCCCATCCTCTTCATCGTCCGACGCCTCCTTCTTCACAGCAGTAGGTTTGCTGTATTGATGAGTTTTGGTCGCTGCAGTCGGCCTCGCCGCTTCCTGTTTCGCCATGATATGAGCCTTGGCTTTTTTCTTGCCGATCAACTGCTGCAGCAGTTTGTCGTCCGATGTTAGTGTCCTCTTGGTGAAGCTGCCATTCTCGACATCCTTTGGAAGTATACCGCCAAGACCAATTCTGAACATGAATATTAGCACGCGCAGTTGCAAAAATCAGTCATGTGGAGTGTTACCTATCATGGGCGTAGTTTTGTTTGAGATCTTGATCATCCTCTTCCTGAGGCGTCGCAGCACTGTCCCGCGTATCCCAGTCTGGCCGCGACCCGTAAAGCGAGGCCAAGAGCTTCTGTCCCTTTGCTTCAAGGAGACTTATCCGGTTGGCGATAACATCGCCCTCATTATTTCTCTTTGACATTTCCGGCGCGGACTTATCCAGGGGCGCTTGAGATTTTGGGGCTCAATACGACCAAGTTCCCGGCCGCGATATTTTTGAGAACCCGGTTCATTCTCGGCACGCTAGCAGACGTCCGCAACAGCCCTGTGAAGCAGCCGACATCAAACGGAGCTGTGCATCAAGAGCTTTCCCTCCCTCTAAACTCCCCCACCCATATACCCAAACGTGTGTCTGCGACTCCAGACATCATGTACAACCTTGCCCGCGCCCGGCCGCTGGCTCGCGCTGTTCGCGCTGCTGCTGTATGTACACACTCAATGGCTTCTCCCACGAGCTGCAAAAGGCTCTTGCACACCTGGCGCCCGCCCACCAACGAGCATGCAGTGCTAACCAATGCCAGGAAACACCACTGAAGCGCTCCGTCATCCAGCAAAGGAGAGGCCTTGCCATCCATGAATACAGGTCCGCAGCCCTGCTCGAGTCGGTACGAGTGCTCCGCTGAAATATCCCACTATTTGGCGGGCCTGGACATCTAACACGAAACCCAGTATGGCATTGGCGTGCCCAAGGGCGGCGTCGCTACCAGCGGCGCTGAGGCTGAGAAGATTGCCCAGGAAATTGGTATGCGCCAGCAAGAGTAGATGGGCACTTTTGGTTCTGGGGCTAATGTGTGCAGGCGGAGAGGACGCTGTCATCAAGGCCCAGGTTCTTGCCGGAGGCCGTGGAAAGGGAACCTTTGACAACGGCTTCAAGGGCGGTGTCAGGGTTGTCTACTCGTATGCTACCTCATTGCACTGGAACACCGTGGCCAATTCTCTAACACAGTACGCAGCCCCCGCGAAGCAGCCATTCTTGCCGAGCAGATGATCGGCCACAAGCTCATCACCAAGCAAACTGGAGCCGCCGGCCGGCTCTGCAACTCCGTCTTCATTGTCGACCGCAAGTTTGCCCGCCGTGAGTTCTACCTCGCCATCCTCATGGACCGCGCTTCCCAAGGCCCCGTCATTGTCGCTTCGTCGCAAGGTGGAATGGACATTGAGACTGTCGCAAAGGAGCACCCCGAGGCCATCATCACCACTCCCATTGACATCCACAAGGGCGTCACCGACGAAATGGCGCGCAACATTGCGACTGAGCTTGGTTTCTCGGAGCAGTGCATCGAGGATGCCAAGGACACCATCCAGAAGCTGTACAAGGTTTTCATGGAGAAGGACGCTACCCAGATCGAGATCAACCCCCTCTCTGAGACTACCGACCACCAGGTCCTCGCCATGGACGCCAAGCTTAACTTTGACGACAACGCCGACTTCCGTCAGAAGGAGGTCTTTGACTGGAGGGACATTACTCAGGAAGACCCCGATGAGGTCAAGGCCGCCAAGGTTGGTCTCAACTTCATCAAGCTCGACGGTGATATTGGCTGCCTCGTCAACGGTGCCGGTCTGGCCATGGCTACCATGGACATTATCAAGCTCAACGGCGGTGCGCCCGCTAACTTCTTGGATGTCGGTGGCGGTGCTACCCCCGAGGCCATCAGGCAAGCTTTCGAACTCATCACCAGCGACCCCAAGGTCACTGCCATTTTCGTCAACATCTTTGGTGGTATCGTCCGCTGTGACGCCATTGCCAAGGGTCTCATTCAGGTTGTCCAGGAAATGAACCTCAAGACTCCTGTTATTGCTAGGTTGCAGGGTACCAACATGGAGGCTGCGCAGAAGCTGGTAAGTTTGAACAGGTCAAGCTTTGAGATGGACATTCCTTGCTAACATGTTTTGCGTAACAGATCAACGACTCCGGTCTTAAGATTTTCTCCATCGATGATCTCCAGGGTGCTGCTGAGAAGTCTGTTCAGTTCTCAAAGGTTGTCAAGATGGCACGTGATATCGACGTTGGAGTTGAGTTTACTCTGGGTATTTAATTGTCTATCTACAAGAGAAGACGCGTGCGGCCTTTGAGGCTTGTATGCGGTGTGGAAGAATATATTAGTTGCGCTGCATGCGTATGCATTTGAGGAATATTGTGCTCGTGTGGTGGAGTGCTTGAAATTTGTGAGATTTTTGTGGTTTTTGTGAACCCGGATCTTTTGCATTGTTGGTACAGTGTAGAGTAGCTATACCTCGACTCGACTGGATTGAAATATACCCAAGTACTACATACTTCTTACTAGGCCCTGCTTATACCACACAAAGCGATGATACTATAAACAAGAAGAGCATTCCGTTGGCAGATATGGAAGCTCTGTGGCACCTGTTGATACCTGCAAACCAGGATGTTTTCGACAGATCCTTCCACGTGTTCACTGTTGTATTCACTTTAGTAGAGCCGATACTGTTCTCGATACACGTTCTTGCCCCCACACCTTACGAGATGCGAATTTGCAAGGTTCTGCTAAAGCATTAACATTGCTATGAAGTTAACGTCTAATTCCACAGAAACCATGTCAAAATGAAAACACAATATCCCCGGATAAATGGCTTGTAGATGAAATCAAAACGTGCAAGCAGACCTTTGAATACATTAGGCAACCTGCGCCCGCTCAGGTTCTGTAACTACGCAAGGATCCACCTGCACTAACACCCAACAGGACAGAATCAGCATCCTACCTGCCGGCTTTTTAAACGAGCAACCGCTCGACGCGGCACCGCACTGAAAACGGTGCACGCCGAGGTAGCTTTCGCAGACAGAACGCAGGATGCAATGTGGGACATGCAAGATCTGCGGTTGCATCCCTGTCCGACAAGTGGAGATGTTAGAGGAGGCGATGATCAAAGAGTATTTTAAGGGCAGGGTGGATGTCAAAAACGTCTGATAGATTTCACATCGCTCTTCGGGATCATTACAGCTTTGCTTACACCTTGCAATTCGACTCTGATATCCAAAAATGGCACCAAATCTAAGTGACCTCCCAAAAGACTACTATGTCAAAGCGATGCAATTCACAAAACGCACGCATCAAGTTGCTTATCCAGCGATTGATCCGAGTCTCCCAGAGCACAGCTTAGCAGGCAAAGTCGTCATCATCACTGGTGCTTCACGCGGAATCGGGGCTACGGTACGTCCAAAAAAAACTACTCATCAGCATATCATACGCCATGCTCAAAACTAACACCAATCTTCCAACAAAAAGGCAATGGTACCAGCATTCATCAAAGCCAGAGTCAAAGGCATTGTCCTCCTCGCCTCCAACGCCGCCAAACTCTCCACCATCGAAGCCTCCGTAAAAGCAGCGAACCCAGAAATCGAAACATTAACCTGCGCCACCGACATCTCCGACTCGCAAGCCGTAGAAAAAGCCTTCGAAAGCATCAAGCAAAAGTTCGGCCACGCAGACATCCTCATCAACGCCGCAGGCGTCCTAACCGGCGACGGACCAAAACTCCACGAGACAAACGTCGACGAATGGTGGAAGAACTTTGTACGTGTCTTGCCTAACTCCCTTTGCATCCCCAAGTCCAGAATCTCCCCGCCCCCCCCCCCCCCCTCTCCAACTAACAGTTGCAAAGGAAGTAAACGCAAAAGGCACCTACCTCCTAACCCGCTCCTTCCTCTCCCTCCTCCCCTCCCCCACCTCCACCCGCGCTACAATCCTCAACCTCTCCTCGTGGCAATCCTTCTTCACCGTGCCCGCCGTCGGTGGCTACCTAATGAGTAAATTCGCCGTCGACGCCCTCGCCGCGTACGTCGCTGCCGAGTACCCTTGCGTCACCGCCATCAGCATGCATCCGGGGTTGGTGGCGACGGATATGCTGCGGGAGCCGTTTGGCTCGCTATTTAACAATGATAGTCCGGAGTTGGTGGGCGGAATGGCGGTGTGGGTGTGTCGGGAGGAGGCGAGGTGGTTGAGTGGACGGTTTGTGAGTGTGAATTGGGATGTGGAGGATTTGATGGCAAGGAGGGAGGAGGTTGTTGAGGGGGATTTGCTGAGGTTGGGGATGAGGGGGGAGTTTGGGGTGTAGAGGAGGGGGGGGGGGGAAAGGTGAGACTAAGGGTTCGTTTGTGAATGTAAGAAAAATATACGTTTTTTCATCTTCGTTTAGAGAGGGAAGAGCGTAAGATCAGTGATACACAAGGAAGATACAACAAGCTTTTCAACAGCTTCAGTCCCACACATTGATCATCTCTTCAACCCCTCCTAGTTCATTTCTTCTCTTCCTGAACACTCTTTGCCCCAGCTCCCGTCGTATCCCCAACAAACTTGCCAGCGGCTACACAACCTCAGCATCAGCTTTTCATCCCCACCCTCTCTCGATACAAACATACCTTTTGTCGTCTCCCCAACACCAGACGTAACCCCCGTCACCGCATCCCCCAACCCCTTCCCACCAGCCGCAACTACATTCCCCGTTGTATCCGTGATACCCTGTACACCCTTTCCGACAGTATTGGTTGCAGCGCCGAGTGTGTTTCCTGGTGGGTTTTTGTTAGCATGG